>BSBK01007576.1:7500-230000 GCA_027943335.1 Chamaecyparis obtusa | reverse complement strand
TATGACCCTAGAGGTATGATATTAGACTTGTATGTTTGGATTAATTATATATGAGTGTTTCATTAACTAGGTTTGCACGAACTTCTCAAGTTATTATTTGATGTAGCTATGAATGTGTGCTTTATGCAACGATTACTAGATATTTTATATAATGAGGAATGAATACATATTTAGATCTATTTAAATTGTTAAATAATGAATGATTGATCAATGTGATTTTCAGGTTATGCTTAAACCATAATTATATTGCTCTTGATGACTGTATATCATGTCCTTATTCTGGCTTGTTTTTAGATATCATTTTGTCCTTTGTCTTATTAGGACACTTTGTGATTGAGGGATGCATATCCTTATTTGTTTGTAGGCTCCCAAATGTAAGCCTAATTCTAGGGGAGTTGGATGTAATACCACTCCCATAGTTTTCTTTTTAGTTGAATTGGCTAGACTCTTTTACACCACTTTTCATGTGTGTATAAATCCTCAAATAGATTTGATGTTATGTATATTTATGTTTTTGGTTTTTACTAACCCCATGCTAGTATGTGTATAATTGGTGTGTGTGTTTTATATTTCTATTTGATATGCCTAATATGGTTGAGGGATGGATTCATAGCTACTTTATTGTGAGATCCATGCGATTGTTTGATCCCTGCCACTGTCTATTCTTTATTTATATATGTATGTACATGCTCATCTTTTATGTAGGATTTTAGGTATCGGGCATTGACTTCCCTGAATTTCCAGGATGAGTGTGCCCTATCACAATATCTCAATGGTAAGAGAGGGGAGATAACATACAAGTCCAATCCCAACCTAAGTCATTATCATCCTGAAATAGGGGACAAGTATCTTATTTACTACCCTTCGAATTCGACAAGGTGATGTCATTCGTGAACCCTCCCTTTGACCTTGATTGTTGCATTTTGATTTAGTCAATTTTCATCTTATTGCAAGTCATGTGATTTGATGTGGTTTTGGTGTTAAAATGGTTTGAGGAATTAATTAAGATTAATTAAATGAGATTAAATAATTATACCTTATGATACATTAAAATATTAAATATAAGATTAATTAACTAATGAGAATTAATTAATTAATTATATTTAATAAATAATTTAATTACAAAGTTAAAATTAATTAATTGAAGAATTTAATAATTATTAAATAAAAATTAAATTTAAATGTGCATTTTTGAGTTAAGTGGTTATTAGTTGAGTTGCATATTTTAAATTAATTAAAATAAAAAATGCAACTTAAAAACACCATATTATAAAATTCAGGACTTAACCTTTTAAAATCAAGTTGAGTTAAAGTGATTTAAGTTGAGCAAATTAAATTAATAATTCTTTTAATAATTAAAGATGATAAATACAATGTTGGAGTTGAGTTCTAATTTCTGGGATTTAGAGTTAACTATTTTATTATTTTTAATAGTTTAGTTCTACTTTTGATTAAGAGTTGCATGTTTTAGTTCTGATTTTTGAAATTTCTATATTAGAATTTCGTTTGGTCATTATTTGGGGACACAGGTTTTAGGAATTAGAGGTTTTGGCTTTGGATTTGGAATTGAAGGAATTTTTGAAAGCTTGGATTTTTTATTTGAGTTGGTCTTCGTGGTTGCATATCATCAGATGCTTGAGGTAGGGTTTGAAATTCCTTTGTGAATCTTTCCTTTCGAAAAGATGTCTTCATTGTGCCTTTCAAATGGATTGTTGATTTTGGAGTGATTGTGTTATGTTTTCTTTTGTCTTTTGAGGAATTTGAGAAATTAGATTATTTTGCTATTTGTATACGAAGAAAATCTATGTTGATATTAAAATCATAAACCATAGAGATCTTGTGAAAATTTACGGACATTTGGTTTATGAGAATCTATAATTTTATATGGTTTTTGGTTATGTTGTTATCTATTTTTTAAAATCTATCATATTTGTGCTATGTAAACCTAGATTAGATATATTGTGTAAAAGATTTATTTGAGAAAAAATACCCCTTTAGAAGAAATTGATCTTTAAAAAAAAAACCTTGTTTGAGAAATCGCTATTGTAAAAAATAAATATGTATTGACTTTTGTTTAAAAATAAAAATAAGAGATTCATTGGAAAACCAAAAATTCATCAGTAAAAGGCTAATATATATATATAGCCTCACCACCGATATTATTAAGGGGGCAACTTTTGTTAAAAATCACACCCCTTATTTTTAATGCTAAGGTAAGAAGGGAGAGGGGAGGTGGAGGGCATGTACCCCACCCCATGCACTTCTTTATAATATTGTTTTTTTTTAATATTATTATATATGCATCATTTTTAAAACTTACGTGGGTTATGTATATTAGTTAAGTATTTTAAATTAGGATTTATTTATTAATTATTTTATTTTATTTGCTTTCTAAAAATAATAGATAAATTAGTTTATAACTAATATAACTTTAAATTTAAATTAGTTTATTTAATATATAATTTAATTTATTTTAGATTATATTTAATTAATTTATAATTTGATTTATTTTAAATTATATTTAATCAATTTATAATTTATTTTAGTTTAGGTTATAATTACATTATGAACTAAGTGAGAGTTAAGTATTAATATTAGATTTCAAACAAGAATTAAGTTAATATTTTCTAAATTAAAAAATATAATATTAATACTTAATTTGAAGATGAATCTTATACTAAGACAATGTGGACTAAGATTATTTAATAACATGATAGTCGATATTTTATATGCATGCTTATGATATGTTGACTTGTTTTGACTAATTGTATTTTAATTCAAATTGGATTTCTGTTAAGGAAATCATGTTTTCTTTTCAATGTCTGAATTATGATTCGATTATTACTTAAACCTTGTTTTATCTTTATTATTTAGTTGGGGGTTAAGTTGGTTGTTAGGGAATTGTTACTAGAGGCTTAAGGTTTTACCTTTTTAATGCGGTATAGGTACTTACAGTATTTGTAATGTGTTAATGGTTTCGATATTTTTACCCAACCTTGCTCGATTTGTAACTCATGTTATTATGGATACTTGAGAGTGCTTTTGTGAAATTATGGGTTTGAGAACTAGATATTGCTCCTTATGTTTTGTGGGAATTGGAAATTATGAACATCATGCTTTTATGAGACTTATGTGATTATTGGTGACTTATGAGCCTAGGGGAGGTTAAATAGGTGCATCTTAGGGAAGTGGCTTACAATAGAGGTCTAGGGCCAAAAGTGGTCAGTAGCAGGGTAACCTATTGTAAGTGATTAATAAGTGATAACTTAATAATAAAATTTAGCGATAACAATAAATTTAAGATTATTTATGATGCCTCACCCATGCCTTGAGCACTTGTATAGGATAAGGATGAGAATGGGATGATACCTAGAGAGTAGGTATGATTAGAATTCCTCATCTTCATGAGTTGGTATTCTAGCTCCGCATGGTTCCAATTGAGGGTCTATGGTCTAGAGAGACCAATCTAGGGTAGCTCAACGAGGTGATTCTTGAAGGTCCAAGGTTCAGAGAGGCCAGTTTCGGATAACTCAAGATGACAATGTGATAAATGGTGTAGAACATCCACCACTCAAACTCTGACAAGAACTTCATGTCCCAACCTTGATAGTAAGGTTCCTTCCCTTTGCAAATTTATCAACAAAGTTTCCTTATAAGGTTTCCTAAACCATTCAAGACCCTATTAAATCTCCTAGACTTCCTCAGACTCTGTCCATACATCCCTTACTCAATATCAAGTACCAACAACAATCCTTTAAAATAAAATTAAAAAAAATACCTCCCAACTACCTTGATGTGACAATCACCACAAAATTATACAACTTTACATGATCCGTCCTATCCTTGGACTCTCCATCTCTTCCAAGACCCATATCATCTCGTAGTCTCTTCCTTCTACACTCGTCATAGCATTCATGACAATCTTCAATGAAAAACCTCATGGAAAAATCCTGATTACACTTCTTCCCTGTCATAACAAGAAGTTATTGGTGTTTTCAATAGACCTGTACACACTCACCCATAACTTTTGACCCCGATCAAATTTCCTCGATCGCTCTAGTGAGATTTAGAAAAATTTGGTTCTCACCAACATATCCAAATCTTGAGCATTCACCACTCAAACTCCTACAAGGACTTCATGTACCAACCTTGACAGTAAGGTTCCTTTCCTTTGTAAATCTATCAACAAACTTTCCCTATAAGGTTTCCTAAACCCTTCAAGACCTTATTCAATCTCCTAGACACTCCTAGGATTCCTTAGGCTCTGTCCACACATCCCTTACTCACTATCTTACCAACAACAATCCTTTAAAATCAAAACAATACAAATTACCTCCTAATTGCCTTGGTGTGACAGTCACCGCAAACTCCTGCAACTTTACATGATCCATCATGTCCTTGGAATCTCCATATTTTCCAAGACCCATATCATCCTATAGTCTCTTCCTTCCACACTCTTCATAGCATTCATGACAATCTTCAATGAAAAACCTCATGGACAAAGACTGATTACACTTCTTCCATGTTAAAACAAGAAGCTACTAGTATTTTTGATAGACCCATACATAGTCACACATAACTTTTGATCCTGATTATGTTTCCTCAATCTCTCTAGTGAGATTTAGTGATATTTGGTTCTCACCAACATATCCAAATATTAGTAAGATCCAATAGTTGGTTTGTGAGATATTATCCTTGCATTGAGACTATATTTAACAACTACTATCTTCCTCTGTTTGAAACTCATGCCATCTATATCATTGTTCTCTGCAAACTTTGGAACAATTAATATACACAATCCTCATCATCACTGTCCAAATAAGAGGCATTATTCCACGTGCAACCTAAAGGAATCACATTTTAAAGCTCTCGATTAAATCTAATCCAGGGTTACCAATTACACTTCAAAACCTAATATCTCCTTGAATACTTGATCAAATTCAATGCCACAAAGACAGATTTGTAGATAATTAGAATACTAACATATTTTGCCAATAGGATTTTAAGAAATGGACATTCAACAATGTAAATTAATTTACAAGTCACTGAAATACTTATCAGAACATAGGAAAATGCAGAACACAAGCTTTATTTGTCTCAAGAACTCCTTGTACATCGAGCTATTGCTCATGTTCCTAGATTTGCACATTTAAATAAACTTTATACAGTCCCAAAACATTGTCCAACTGTTAATAACTATCCAAACTTGACTCTAACTTCTTTAGAAGTTGACTGTTCATAATTATGAGTGTTGATAGATTTAATGTTTAGTTTAAGTTTCCAAGTTGACAATAAAGTTGGCAACTTTTACATTATTTATATTTATATTTATATTGTGATCAATCACATTCAAAAGGTCTTTTATTGACAGTATAACTTAAATCATGAGAAAACCCTTAATCTATCCTATTAACACACCATTAGCCCTTATAGAGTGACCCTTCTAGGTCTCATATCCTAACATTGGTAATTTTTGACATATTAGCATACTTAACATTATTTTGACTCAAATGACTTCAAATTGGCTCTAATGGCCAAAAATACAATGGTTTAGGACCTTACGGGTCATTTTAGTCTTCATTTTCCTTGGATCATCCATATGACTCTAGTAGCCTCTTGGTACTCCTGCACCATACTCCCCACTTTTTAAATTCTTCCAAGTCCTCTTGGAAGTGCCTACAATAAACATGTTAGAAAACAAGATATTCTTCATTTTAACTCTTGGTTTGAAAAGGTCATCTTGCTTGACCCACGGTATCCTTTCTCTAAACTATCCTCCATTTCTTTCCTTCATATTTACTTTAGGCTTGCCTCCCATGGGAAATATACAGACCACCATTTTTTGTTCATTCTTCTCCCAAGGACAACTCCATGTGTCCACATCAGCAACCCCAACATAATCCAACTCCATATGTGGAGTACTCAGCACTCTTTTGTTCTTCTCATGACCAATCAACATCACGCCTTCTCTTTTCTTGGTCCCTTCATCATCTGAGACCTCCACATCAACACGTCACTAACTCATCCTTCTTTTCTTTCCATTCCTCTTGAAATTCAACCATCTCATCATCCATCACTATGGTTGCATCCATAGCCATCACATCAACCAACATAAGGGTACCCTGCTATCTTGTACCCTCCAAAGGATATAATATTGTCCCTACTTGGATCATCTCACCACGTCCAAGCCCTCCATGACTTGAATCTATGTTGTACACATCAACAACACTCTCTACCATCACTTTCTCATCATCAAGAACCTTTTCAGCACAAGGTTCATTAGCAACTACTTTTTGCTCATACTCTACATCAACGTTTATCTATTGTTCTTGTCCTTCTTGTTAGTTAAGAGTGGGGGTGAATCAATTAATTCTAGTTATCCTATAGTCCCAAACTCCCAGATGTATATGATCAAACTTTTTTAAACAAATAATCAACTCAATAAGCTATCAACAATAACTTTTTGTTCATTTACCAAATACCAGTAAATTCAATACCATGATTACTGATTAATCCAAATATGAAATGTGTAAAGTAAAATAACAATCCAATTGCATCAAATACACATAACACATAGATTTTAATGTGGAAACTCTACTAAGGTAAAAACTACCTGAGACCGATAACCCAAAATGTTTCACTCTTCTAAAGTGAGCTCGATTAGGAGCCAACCCTGTTAAAGATTACAATGCACACTGTGAGGTGTGACCTGGTTAAAGGATTTATCACTAACAATTAAATATTGACCATCATTCACTATGGGGTCAACAAGAAAACCAACAACATTCATGGAATGTCATATTGAAATACAAATAAGACTGTTAAGTCCACTCGGTTAAGAGATTTAGCTATAAAAATGGTTAAAATGATACAATAGTGATCTAATTCAAATACAACTAATATTGCATATTTTAGATCTATGCTAAGCTCAAAATACCTCCTCTGATCAATAATCACTTCAATCTTTCATATCCTTCAACATATTAAGCTCGGTGAATAATACCCTATCACTCGGTAATGCCTACAGTTTTGCTCGGTTATGTCTGTAACCAGTTTGATCAGTAGTGCATGAAAATAGTCCTTTCACATGATTTCTCCTACAATGTCAATAAGCTCCAGACTCAATAATGAATCTCATGTCTCTTTAAATAGACGTCATAAACCATTTTCTTCCCATCAATTAAATTTTGCCTCTTAAACTCCATCATTCATTTTTCCGCTTCAAGCTTCCTCAGCAGATGTTTCTATAACATGTTTCATCCTTCTCCATTCGATCAATCTTGAATTTTGTTAGCCGTTAGATCATCATAACAAACTTTATCTTTTACCTTGAAATCATAAGCAACTTGCCAGCGCATCAATTCAGTCGACTATTATAAACTTTAATTGTTTCTCTTACTCGGTCAATACAAAATGTGTTAGTGAATACTAACTCGATTATTACTGTTACTCAGTATACACTCCACTGGCTCGGTATATACAAAAATCTTCAATTACTGACCACATAAACTTGTTTAGTTCTGATCTTCAATACATAACAAATTCATGTAATACAATCAAGTCAAAAAAATGATGCCATAGACTCATCAATAAGTTACCCAATGTATACCTTAGCCATATCTCCATATCCATCTCATCTTCATGTAGATATCTCTTTCCTTTACCATTTTTCCTCTTTAGATGTTTTTAATCATCATGATAAGTATAATCAAAACTAGTTGACATCAATGACAATACATATTGACGGATTTAATTGCCTTATGTATATCACTTTAGTAGCTCGGTGATCTCTAATCACTTTCTTTCACTTGTCCATTTTGTTCATCAAGATATTCAATCAGTTGTAGATTATCACTTCTAATAGAAAATTCTCCACTTCCTCTTCAATCAGGATCTTTGTCCTATCCTCCTATACATCTTTCTCTTCATGGGCTACTTTCTCTAGGATTTCTATAAGTTTCCTTATTCTGGCCTCATTCTCCTCTAAGGAGTTTTCCAATCTTCTTAATTCTTCTTCTTCTTGTCTCTTCTTTCTCTCTACTTCCTTTTCTTCTTCTTACCATCTTGCATAAACTTTTAGTAACTTTATTAACTCTTTCTAAGTCTTTGTCAAAGCCATCTTTACCTATCTAGGATTCATTTCCTATATCTTCTTTCTCTGATACCAATTGATGCACAACATCCACCACTCAAACTCCTACAAGGACTTCCTTTCCCAACCTTGACAGTAAGGTTCCTTCCTTTGTAAATTTATCAACAACATTTCCTTATAAGAGTTCCTAAACCCTTCAAGACCCTATTCAATTGACTCCTAGACACTCCTAGGCTTCCTTAGGCTTTGTCCACACATCCCTTACTCAATATGTTACCAACAACAATCCTTTAAAATCAAAACAAAATAAATTACCTCCTAACTGCCTTGATGTGATAGTCACCACAAACTTTTGCAACTTTACATGATCCATCATGTCCTTGGACTTTCCATCTCTTCCAAGACCCATATCATCTTGTAGTCTCTTCCTTCTACACTATTCATAGAATTCATGACAATCTTCAATGACAAACCCTCGTGGACAGAGCCTGATTACAATTCTTCCCTGTCAAAACAAGAAGTTATTGGTCTTTTCGATAGACCCATACATAGTCACCCTTAAATTTTGACCCCGATCAAATTTCCTCGATCTCTCTGATGAGATTCAATAAAATTTGGTTCTCACAAACATATACAAATTTTAGTAAGATCCAACGGTTGGTTTGCAAGATATTTCCCCCGCACCGAGACTGCATTTTTTGAGATAATCTTTCCTTCTTCCTTCAACAACTATTGTCTTCCTTTGTTCGAAACTTATTCCATCCATATCATTGTTCTATGCAACTTTTGAGACAGTTAATACACACAATCCTCATCATCACTATCCAAATGAGAGGCATTATTCTACTTGCAACCTAAAGGAATCACATTTTAAAGCTCTCGGGTAAATCTAATCAAGGGTTACCAGTTACACTTCAAAACCCGATATCTCCTTGAATACTCGGTCAAATTCAATGCCACAGAGACTAATTTGTAGAGAATTTAGATTAATAACATACTTGGCCAGTGGGATTTTAAGAAATGGACATTCAACAATGCAAAGTGATTTACAAGTCACTGAAACACTTATCAGAACATAGGAAAATGCAAAACACAAGATTTATTTATTTAAAGAACTCCTCTTACATTAGGCTATTCCCCATGTCCCTAGATTTGCACACTTAAAAAAACTTTATAAAGTCCCAAAACAACATCCAACTGTTAATAACTACCCAAACCCGACTCTAACTTCTTTAGAAACTGTCTGTTCATAACTATTAGTGCTGACAGATTTAATGTTTAGTTTAAGTTGCCAAGTTGACAACAAAGTTGTCAACTTTGGCAACTGTTACATCCTTTGTATTTATATTGTGATCAATTACATTCAAAAGTTCTTTTGTTGACCTTATAACACAAATCATGAAAAAAGCCTAAATCTATCATATTAACCCACCATTAGCCCTTATAGAGTGACCCTTCTAGGTCTCATTTCCTAACATTGGCAATTTTTAACATATTAACATACTTAACATTATTTTGACTCAAATGACTTCAAATTGGCTCTAATGGCCACAAATACAATGGTTTAGGACCTTATAAGTCACTTTAGTCTTCATTTTCCTTGGGTCATCCATATGACCGTAGGAGCCTCTTGGTGCTCCTGCACCAATGACACTCTCATAGAATGTAGCCTAAGTCTCCTCCATAGTTTTTGCATTTTCCTCTAGTGGCCAGTATTATATGGTGGTTGGTATTTTCTTTGGTTTTGGTATTTGGTAGCTAGTGGTTGATTTTGGTATGTGGTGTTGGTATTGGTACTTGTTGGTATTTTGATATTTATTATATTTTCTTTATCATTAGTTGGTGGTACCTTTTGAGATAGTGAGCCTTCAAGACCATTGCTTAGTTGTTTTGTTGTGTTGTATTTTTCATTTTTATTTGAGTGGGGTCTGTTGTTATATCCTCAACATGGTAGGATTGGACCTTTGGTTCCACGAGGTCAGGTGGTAGTGATTCTTTTACCATTTGAGATTCTGACGTTCATGTATCAGTACTAGATGATCCCTGTAGCAGCTACCTTCTTCTTGTTCTTCATTGGAGGCTTGTTCATATTTATCTTATGATGTTTATATTTGCACCTTGTATCAGTGTTTTAGATATAATTCTTTTGGGATATTGTACTATACTTTGCATTTGGTTATTAGTGCATACCTTTTGACTTGTGTAGTGGATATTGTTTCATTGTGTATACTCCACAGTATTGGTCGTATCTATGTTTCTTTAATATGATGTTATACGTGTTATTCTTTGGCATTTATGAGATTGTGTACTTGGTTGTTCTTAGTAGATTAATTTAAAAGTAATTATACGTCATGGAACCCTTGAGAGTCGTTAACTATAATTGAGGTGTACTTACGTACTTGTTTATATCTTATGTTGTATTGCTTCCGCATTGTTATCATTATTGTTTTGTAAACTCTTAAAAAAATATTTTATTCTATAAACTTAGTAACATGTTTTAGGTTAATTTCTCATGTGCTCCCTGGCGAGGCATTACAGATGATGTGGATATGATTCTTTTTGGCCCTTTAGAAAATTCAAATGTGTTTTATTTGTTTCCCCTATAAAATTGGGTCTACATTGAATGCCTTTAAATACCATGACAATACAACATTTTTAAAAAAAAGTGTTTCAAAACAACCCATAATGACAAGGAGAAGGGGGTAATAAAATTTGAATTCCAAGTTCATTTTCATATTCCCCAAAATTGAACCAAGTCAATCTCGAGCCACTTGGATATAAACCTCAAAATAAACCAGCACAATAATTTTAAGCCAAGGAACAAATAGATTAAATGTGAACTAAAATGCAATGAAGAGTAAATACAAATGTATGAAAAATATTAGAAATAAAGATAAAATAAATATTTGTAAGAATCGAATATGAGCTAAGCTCAACGCAAGAATATATCGCTTTTTTAATATATTATATCATTAAAGACATTATCATTAGTGTGGACACACAACTACATGGAAAATGACATATGCATGCTAATTTCACCATTACAAATATATAAAGAGTCATTATCCTTCTTAACTTATTATTTTCACTATAAAGTGTGATTTGACATAAATCTATGACGCATTTTTTTTCAAGAATTTAATATTTTTTAATACATTAATCAACATGCAAGTCACAAAGAATTATAAAATGATAAATAGTTTTGTCCTAAATAGACAATAAGCATTTAAAAAAAAACATAAAGAGTCAGTTTCACTATTACAACTAAATGGAAAATGACATATGCCTGTTAATTTCATTAGTATGAACATATAGAGTCGTTTCCCTTCTTAACTTATTCTTTTCATTATAAAATCGGACTCCAAATAAATGTATAGCATATTTTTTAAGAACTTCATATTTTTTAATAATTATTCAACATATAAGTGACAAAGAATATTAAATAATCACAAACAATTTTGTCCTAAACAAACAATAAGTATTTTAAAAAATAATAAACAATTGTCTTACATATTATGTGTATTAAAAAACATATTATACTACATTTTTAAAAATGGGTGACTTGATTTATGGGCCCACTCAATTTTACGTTACATCAAACCTTGAATTTACTTGAGGAAGAAAATAATTGTGAGAGAGGAAATAATATTTTTTTAAAATAAATGCAGACGTATGCGAGTCCCATACATACTTTATGGAAAGAGGCTTTCCTAAAGTGGTTTTGCCAAGCTACGAAAAATTATTCGGATGCTCAATCAAATGATGTCGGGGAATATTCGCATAGTTTGTAAAGTATTTCACATGGCAGCATGAGGAATATTCGTAGATGGCTTTTGATTGTTATGATGTTGGGAAGCACTAGGGTCCCAATTGCCCTAATTTTGGTGTTATGTTCATACTCTATCTCTGAAGTTTAGGTTGATATGAAGCTTTTCTTTATTACTATAATATGAGTTTATGGTACATTGGAATTGACTTTTAGCTTGGATTCTAGACACATTGGAATTGAGGGAGGAGGTTATCAAGTACTACTATTTTTTTATAAAAAATTGGATGAAATCTGGAAAGAAAAGATTTGCATATGTATGCCTTAAGGTCTAAATTAGTCATTGAATTGTCAGTAAAGTAGTAAAGTCGTTAGGTTAGTAAACTAGAGATTTAAAAATTGAATGTATGATCTTTATGTGCTTGTAATTTTTTTGTTATGAATTTTTTAGTTTTTGAAAAGTTTTTTTTTGGTATTTGATTAAGGATAGTTGGGTTTTCTAGTTAGTTTATGGATTTTGACAATTTGTTTATTAAGTCATTTTTTAACTTTTTATAAAATATATCAATAAGATAATCATGCATTGTTTTGGTTTCATGGTCGAAATAGTAAAAAGTTCAATTTTAAGAAGGTTTCCTACAAGATTTGGGGTTTGAAAATAAACTTGCACGAGTTCAAACTCCCCACTCAACAAATGTTGGAACTCAGAGTTACAATCTAGACTTACAATATTGCTTGGTCACTCAACTCTACAATTAGACCTAGCAACTTGAGCTTCAACCTTTGGGCCCTAGATTTTATAGTTTCCATTAAAACCTCAAAATTTAACATTGAGCTGTAGTTTACATCTTATAACACCCACTTGAGATTGACACCCTAAATTGCAACCTAAAACATCACATACTACCTAATTGAGCCTTTGAGTTGAAAAGTTAGAACCATGAGCCTTAGAGTTTGATCAACACCGAAACATGAACTATACACATTGTAGACTTTGGGATTCAATATGTACTAAGCACTTTACACTTCAGGGTTTGATCTCCACTACACGACTGACAAAGGTTGGAACAAGTCTAAGCTCTAAAAAATTGACCATTCTGGTTATAGATTCTATAAATCAACATTCATTTTGGACTTCAAGACATCCAAGATGCAACCATTGTGATGAATTTTTTAGCATAGTTCTTAGACCTTGCAGTCTTAGCAACTTAGACTTTGGGGATCTAAATGATGAAATTCATTTCAAACTTTATGGTATACCACTGACACTATGAAAAACCTTGAGATAAGTCTAATCAATGCACTCTATAAACTCAAAATTTAGGGTCTAAATTATTGCGCATGATTTGAACTTCGAGGTCCAAAATCACAATCTACAACTCAACCTATGTAGAGAAATTAAGATAAGGACAACAATTAATAATTTTATAATCTACTGGCTGTAACTCCCTCATTTTATGTGAAAGAAAAAATGACCTAGACCAAATGTTTGAGAAACAATGGGCTCAATATTAGCCCAACAAGAACCCACAAAATAATCATGATTTCTTAGAAACTAGGTGAAATATACACACGCCCCTTATAAAAAATATCATAATGAACAACATCAATACATGGAAATAAAACTATTTCTACACAACATATTAGGATAAGCATAGTATAAGATTTTATTTTAACATAATATCTAACATAGCATAAATGATGACTAAAGAATACAAATTCTTCCATCCCAAGGGGGGATAGTTTACCATGGATCATAGGTTCAATCATGGCTCCAATATAACTTGATTCGATGAAGGTGGAAATTTGTTAATACATATTTCATAAAATAGAATATACCTTAAAGAAACTACATGTTGATAGAACAATAAAATAACTTTGCACGCTCTTTATGCATATTCATTGATCTAACCAACCCCAATGGTGTTACAAAACTACCCAACGATGTGGATTACTCAATCCTCCCATCAAACTAAGATTATTGATTAGACAATTAAATATACACATAGTAGAAGTACATGGAAGATACAAATCATGGCATCTCACATACCAAGAGCATACATATAAAAATACAATATACAAGATCATACAAGAGTTAAAGCCTCTAACCAATAACACAAAAGATGATGTAGTATTCACCACCAAATTTAAAGAAAAAAAAAGGTTCAATATCTCACTCAAGTAAACCACAAGGGCATATCAAGTAGCAACACCCATGAGAATGAAAAAAAACACTACTAAGTAAATTAGACAAAGAGTGTCATAATTATCTTGTGTGATTCCCTAAAGGCCTTCATGCACAACTAGTGACATAGTTGTTGGTTTGTGGTAACTGATGAGGCAAGTAATGTACACTTTTTATTTATCATGGGGTTCAAGGAAATGGCCTGAATTTTATTATTATTATTATTTATTATTTATTTATTTATTTTTATTTTTTTTTGGGGGGGGGGTTAACTTGTTAAGCATTTTTGAGTTGACATGTCAAGCATTTCCCTAGGTTGAGCCGTCAAGATTTTCCCTAGCTTGACTCATCAATTATTTTTAGGGTTAACTTGTTAACCGACATAAGTCTTGTTATAATGGCTTAGGGTTAGGGTTTTCTCAACATATGAGAATTTGATAGCTTCTTGCAATGATATTGAGTTGCAAGGGATTGCAGATTGTAACAGGCATAAATTATTGGATGATAAGATTGGACTCTTTGTTTGGTGGACGTAGCCCAAGATTGGGTGAACCATGTTAAATCTTTGTGTCTTCTTGTTCTACTTATGTGTGTTAAATTCCTTTATATTATTGATTATATTTACATGTAACAATTAAATTTCTACATGCTAATCCTAACAAGTGGTATTAGAGTGGGTTATTTTTTCAGTTATCCTTTGCAAGAAGGTCTCACAGTTGGGTGGGAGTAATGGAAGACAAGGGTAAGTTGAAGGCTGAGAAGTTTAATGGGAATAAATTTGAGCTATGGAAAATGCAAATGGAGGACTATCTATATCAGAAGGATTTACAACGGCCATTGGAAGGAAAATCCAAGAAACCGACAACAATGTCTAATGAGGATTGAGATATTTTAGATAGGAAGGCACTTGGCAGTATTCATTTATGTCAGACACAA
This sequence comes from Chamaecyparis obtusa, assembly GCA_027943335.1. NCBI lineage: Eukaryota > Viridiplantae > Streptophyta > Pinopsida > Cupressales > Cupressaceae > Chamaecyparis > Chamaecyparis obtusa. Next base: position 215,021 of record BSBK01007576.1, on the reverse strand, counting down.
TCGATGGCATTCAATATTACAAAAGAAAAGACAACTGAAGTGTTGATGGAAACCCTAGAAAATTTATATGAAAAGCCTTATGCTTCAAATAAGGTATTTCTCATGAAGTGTTTATTTAATATGAAAATGGTAAAAGGTGGGCCAGTTGTTGATCATTTAAATGAGTTTAATATAATGACCAATCAATTATCTTATATTAATGTCAATTTTGATGAAGAAATTAGGGCTCTTTTGATTCTGTGCTCTTTTCTTGAAAGTTGGAATGGCTTGGTAATGGTTGTTAGTAACTCCCTTTCTAGTTCAAATACCCTAAAATTTGATGATGTTGTTGGTATTATTGTGAGTGAGGAAATTCATAGGAAAATCTTAGGTGGATCCACATCAAGTAGTGTTTTGAATGAAAAAAGAAGAGGTAGATCAAGAGACAGAGGAAATAATTATGGAAATCATGGGAAATCATGAGGAAGATCAAAGGGCAAGATGTCTAAATCTAGAGGACCAAATGTTGGTGGTACTGTGGGAAACCAGGTCATAAGAAGAAAGATTGTTGGTCTCGGAAGAATAAAGGAGACAAACAAGAAGGTAATAAGGAGGAAAATGTGGTAAGTAAAAAATCTGAAGAGGATGTTTTGTTTCTTTCCCTTGAAAATGCTGATGATTCATGGGTTCTAGATTGAGGGGCATCATTTCATGCTATACCCCATATAATTTATTTTCTTGATTATTCCAAGGAGATTTTGGGCTAGTTTATTTGGGAGATAATGAACCCTGTCAGATTGTTGGAAAGGGAAGAATTAAGATTAAGTTGTAGAATGGGAATGATTGGCTACTATAAGAGATAAGACACGTTCCAAGGCTGAGTTGGAATTTAATTTCAGCAGGGAAACTAGGTGATGAAGGTTGCACATTTAATTTTAATGACAAAAATTGGAATGTGTCAAAAGGTTCCTTAGTAGTAGAAAAAGGTGTGAAATTAGGTATCTTATATCTTTGTACAAGTCATATCATTCCTTCTACTTTAATTGTTATCGAGCAAAGTCAATGTTTTGGAACAATTGCTGCAAATGACCAGGTAGAATCTGAAACAATCATTGTGGATTTTGAAATAGCACTATGGCACAACAGACTTGGGCACATGACTGAAAAAGGTGTGAAATTACTTCATTCAAATAAATTTTTATTGGGTCTAAAATATGTCAATATGGATTTTTGTGAAAGTTGTGTGTATGGAAAATAAAGGGAGTTAGTTTTCTAACGAGTGAGAAGGAAAAGAAAGATGAGAAATTAGAGCTTGTGTATACATATGTATGGGGAAAAACTTAGGTATCTTCCCTTGGTAGCTCTTTGTAGTATGTTACATTCATTGATGATGCAACTAGGAGAGTATGGATTTATTTCCTTAGGTATAAATCTGATGTATTTGAAAATTTAAAAAAATGGAAAAGGTTGGTTGAGAATGAGATTGGTAAAAGACTAAAATATCTCAAATATGATAATGGTGGTGAGTATTGTAGAATAAAATTTGAATATTATTGTTACTCTAATGGTATTCATAGGTAAAAAATGGTTCCAAGGACTCCACAAAAAAATGGAGTGGTTGAATGCATGAATAGGACAATAATGGAGCATGAAAGGATTATGAGGTTACATGTTGGGCTTCCCCTAAACATGTGGGTAGAGGTTGTAAACACTTTTGTTTATTTAATCAATAGAGGTCCCTCTACTCCTTTAGGTTGTGGTATTCCAGAGGAAGCATGGACAAGTAAGAAGGTGAGTTATTATTTTCCTAGAACCTTCAATTCTGAAGCATTTGCACATATAGAATTTGAAAAAAGAACCAAGATAGAATCTAAGTTAAAGAAATGTATATTTGTTGGATATGAAATTGATGAATTTGACTATAGACTTTGGGATGTTGAAAATCATAAAAGTTTAAGAAGCAGGGATGTCATATTCAATGAGAAAGTGTTGTACAAAGATCTGTTGCAGCAACATGAGAAGAAAGAAAATGATTATGTAGTACTGGATGATACTCCAAAAGATGATGTTCCAATGGTTCCTCATGCTCCACAACAACAAAAACAACAAAAAATACCACAAACTCTAGTGAATGTTCGACGGTCAACAAGGATCAATAGACCTCTTGAAAGGTTATCTCCCTCTTTGTATTCTATTTTATTAACAGATGTTGGTGAACCAAAAGGATATTCATGAAGTTGTGCAAGTGGATACAAAGGTTCAATAGGAGCTTTCCATGGAAGAAGAAATTGACTCCTTGTTGAAAAATCAGAGTTGGGAATTATGTAAGTTACTTGCAGGTAAAAAGGCATTACCAAATAAATGGGTTTATCAGTTGAAAGAGGAGGATGGAAGCAAGAAAAGATTTAAATCCAAGTTAGTTGTAAAGGGATTTGCATAGAAAAAGGACATTGATTTTGATGAGATCTTTTCTCCAGTTGTAAAAATGACTTCTATACACACTTTTTAAAGTATTGTGGCTATTGAAGATTTGCATTTGGAAAAACTTGATTTTAAAACAACTTTTGTCCATGGTGATTTGGAAGAAGAAATATATATGTAATAGCCCTAAGGTTTTGATGTCAAAGGTAAGGAGAAATTTGTGTGTTGATTGAAGAGAAGTTTATATGGCTTGAAGAAAGCACCTCGTCAATGGTATATTAAATTTGATAGATTTATGGATGAGCATGGCTAAAATTAGTGTAATTCAAACCATTGTGTTTATTTTAAGAGGTTGGATGATGACAACTAAATTATTTTATGTTTATATGTTGATGATATGCTTGTAGCAGGGTCTAACATGGATCATATTAAGGAGTTGAAATAATAGTTAGCACATTCTTTTACTATGAAGGATTTATGAAAAGCCAAACAAATCCTTGTTATGAAAATTTGCAGAGATAGGAAGAACAATCAATTCACTATATCTCAGGTTGATTATGTTGAAAAGGTGTTGCAAAGATTCCATATGGAGAATGCAAAAGTTGTCAGCACATATTTTCCTAGTCATTTGAAATTGACAAAGGATATGTGTCCAAAGACACAACAGGAGGAAGAAAAAATGTCCAAGTTACCATATGCCTCAGTTGTAGGTAGTTTTATGTATGCCATGGTATGCACTAGACCAGATATTGCACATGTTGTAGGAGTTTTTAGTAGGTATATGAGTCATCTTGGAGTTGATAATTGGAATGTAGTAAAATGGATTCTCAGATATTTGAGAGGAACATCCAATAAATGTTTATGTTTCGGGGGCTCTAATACTGATTTAAAAGGCTATGTTGACTCAGATTTGGCATGGGCTTTAGATACCAGATGAAGTCCCGCAAGTTACGTATTTACTGTTGGTGGGACAACAATGAGTTGGATTTCTCAACTACAAAAGTTGGTTGCTTTATCCACTATAGAGGCAGAGTGTGTTGTTGTTATAGAGGAAGCTGAGGAGATGATATGCTGCAATTTTTCTTGGAAGATTTGGGAAACTAATAGAATGATAATTATCTATTTATAGATAGCTAGAGTGCCATTCATATTTCAAATAATTATGCCTTGCATTCAAAGAGAAAATATATACAGTTGAGATATCACTTCATTCGATTAGTATTGGATAATGGACAATTAAAGCTAGAAAAGATACATACAGATGAAAATCTAGCAGATATGTTTACAAAGGCAGTGGTAAGGGAGAAGTTAAACTCCTCTTCAACTTATTTTGGTCTTCATTACTGAAAACAATAAAAAGAACAATAGATTCCAAGGTGGGTCAATCTAGTGAGAGCTTTAGGGGTAGTGGTGTTTCTACAGGATTAGTCTCCAAGTGGAAGGTGTCTTAGTGTGGAGGCTAATCAGCCCCCAAGTGGGATATTGTTTGTTTGTGGTGACTTATTAGACAAGTACTATATACTTTTCATTTATCTTGGGGTTCGGGGAAAGAACCCAAAAATTTTTCGGGGGTTAACTTGTCAAGTATTTTTGAGTTGACACGTCAAGCATTTCCCTAGGTTGACTGGTCAATATTTTCCATAGGTTGACTCGTCAAGTATTTTTAGGGTTAACTTGTTAAACAACATAAGTCTTTTTATATAGCTTAGGATTAGGGTTTTCTCAATATATGAGAATTTCATAGCTTCTTACAACAGTATTGAGTTGCAAGGGATTGTAGATTATAACATGCAGGAATTACTAGATAATAAGATTGGACTCTTTGTTTGGTGGATTTAGCCCAAGATTGGGTGAACCACGTTAAATCTTTGTGTCTTCTTGTTCTACTTATGTGTTGTTTGTTCCTTTATATTATTGATTATATTTGCATGTAATTGTTAAATTTCTATCTACTAATCCTAACAATAGTTACTATCTTGAATGATTACCTCAAGGCCTTCATGATGCAAGGGAGGCCTGGATAATCCCAAAATGGATAGTCCAAGTCTACACCAGCAACAACAACAACAACAACAACAATAGTGGAAACACAACAATATAATGCTCAAATAGAATTTTATTTAACATGCCCAGTTGTAAGGCCTGGGTTAGGGCCAAATACAATCAATTACAATAGTAATTTTGTAATCTCCTAGCTAGTCTAGCTCTGTAGCACATCAAAAACTAGTGGAAACACTAACAAAGATCTAAACTCAAGCTCGCAAGCCACCAAGAAAATTCCTTGTCGCCAAGCATGCAAACCACTAGCTCTGCTATTACAATATCAAACAAACAATCTAATCTTCAAGATCTTTCAGGATCCAATTCTTATCCTTCTTTCTTGACTCCTCTGACTGACTATCAGTGACTTACTTCACTGACTCCCTAAACAACTACCCAAACACTCCTTAAATACATTTCTTCAACCACAAGTCGGCCGGAAGAAACAATTAACTCCTAAGCCAAGTCGGCTTCTAATACAAACAAATATTAAATACAACAACAGTCGGCTCTCAGATAGCCTTAAAAATAATTAATTCTCCATGTCAACCTCAAGATCCACATAGGAGAATACAATACAAGCTACCAACATTAAATACACCAAGTCGGCCAACCAAATCTCCAAGAACTCCAATCGATAATCCAGAACTACTGAGCGCCAGTAAAACAACTGAGCTAGCTAGGCATCACCGAGAAAGCACGTCAACCGAGCACCACAAGCATCATCGAGTACAAGTTCTTCCGAGTGCCAAAATTTTTACCGAGTTCCTTCAGTGACTGAGCCCCTTCAATGACCGAGATCCTTGGTCAAAGCTGCAATCGATTAATACAGAACCACTTCAACACCCCACCATGCAGATTTTCCAACTACCCTAAGATGCCCCTGCATCACTTCATGTACAAGAAAATTATAGTATTGATCTTTCATGATTCTCTCAAGGTCTTCAATGTAAGCGATGTTAAAAAAATGTTATTTATTCTATGAATGCCTCAGATCCTTCATTCAAAATAATGTCTAGCACTATCTTATGCACTTCCCCTAGGGCCTTCAACATGAGTAAATTTTGAATTTATTTAGTTTAATCTTCTTTTATATTTAAATTTGCCAATTCATTTTGTTTCTATTAGATACCCATACAATACTTTATATTGAGACATCCTAATTACATAATCATGGTGTGGTTCCATTCCTTTCCTAGCATTAGTAGGTTGAAAACTCAAGGCATGAAAAATGAGGTCAAGTTTCATAATACTCATGTCCAAAAGGTTGAGAACATAAAATTAACATGAAACATTTTATCCTACAAAACATAAACAAGCATAGTGTCCTATATTTTTAATTTTACAAATTCACAAATCAAACAAAATATGCTACTCATATTTCACCGATGGTTAAGTAGAAAATTCCATCAAACTAAATTCAAAAGGGGGAAAATAAATTCAATCCAGATTTCTTGACTTAGACCTCCTATTAAGGAATTTTTCACTAAAAAACCCTCTCTTGGGATCAGAGACATGGAACTTCATGGTAAATTGTAGAGAAATTATTTTCCATATCTCACTTGGTCAATTCATAATGGTGAAAAAGTACCCTTCCAAGAGGGCTCATGGAATGGTCATCCTCTGATCAGGATTAAATTGAGAAAATACTGAAATCTAATTTTTCAAATTTTCCTATGTTTTAGTAAACTGCATTTTTTAGGGTCTTCAGTGCATTTCTGGGCTTGGATACCGAAATTTGATTCTATATTTATTGAATACCTTTCCAACAAATTAAACGGTTCGCAATTCGGAGCCAGGACTAGAAAGTTATGCCTTCTCCAAGTGGACCTAATTTTTATGTATAGTTTTTTTGATAATTTTTTATAGTTCAAATAGTTTATTTGTAATAAACATTATGGCGACTCTTCATTTCATTTCCAAGGGATTCTGATGACCCTTGGGATCCATCATATTTGTATAAACTCCAATATTTGAATAGAATAGATCAATTTTTGGTTTGCAATCTTCTTGTTAATCTTCTCAATTTTCATGTTGAATTTAACAATACTGCACATATCACACTAGGTATTGTAATCTGGTTTCATAAATCAGATCATCCTCCTTTGGGAAATTATGCTTTATTGTAATTAGAAAAGATAATTTTAAAATAATATTGGGGATATGGAGTAAAATATTATTTTATAATTGAGAAAAAAGATTATATGATGATAATTAAATGGAAAAAAATCTTTGGTTTGCAATTGTCAAGAGACCGGCAAGACTACCTCTCTTCACTACTTCAATAGAGATAAATCTCCAGTGAGGCATTTTAAAATATTTTAATTTGGGCTCCTTCTCAATCTAGGAAGTATAAATTTAAAAAAATCCTAAGAATATCTAAGATATTAAGGAAACTCACAAAATGCTAGAGCTTACTCACTATGTTGGAATGATGCAATGCTCATAAAAGTGGGAGCTTTTGCATTGTTAGCATTTAAAGATAAAATACTTTCTAGATCAAATAATATTTCACTTAGGGATTACAAATCATTTTAGCTATGCTCTATGTAGACTTCAATTGGAAACCAAAGATCATCTCTTCCTTAACTACCCCTTCACACATCTTGTTGGTCTTTTCTTTAAAATAAACTTAACATATTCTCACCCCTCAATTAGGATCTCAAGAAGGTCTTTGAGTCATTACCTTTATTATTCAAGGATTCTTTCTTATTTATCATTTGGAAGGTCTTTCCAGCAATCCTCATATGGACCATTTGGTGGGGAAGAAGCAAAAGGATATTTAAGAAAGAGAAAAGTTTGGTTGCAACAACCATAGGAAACATTGATACATCAATTAGAGAACCAAACAGAGTATATGTGCAACTATACACAAGAGGAATGGTTCATGATTCATGTAATGGGATTTTGATGTCCTCTTAAAATGGAAGCAAATTATGCCCTCTCATTCAAAGGTATTCTTATGAACAAGCAACCCAATAACGTTGACATAAAGATGGTCAAATAGATCCCATCAGAGAAACAATTCATCAAGATAAAATTTGATGGTGGTTCTAAAACCCACTTGCGAATAATTGGAATTGGATGTGCTCTCAGATGTAAAATAGGTAAAGTTGTATCAATAATGGCTTGGAAGATACCAAATGGCACAAAAAGTACAAAACAAGCCAAATGTCCTTTAGCAAGTCTCGAACTGGCAATCTCCTTCAAGATATCTAACCTAATATTAGTAGGAAATTTCTTAAATATTATAAAAGCTTTAAAAAATAGAGATGCATCAAATTGGTAAATAAATTATGTGTTATACGATGTATGGAAAATTTTGTTTGAACTATTAAATACTTCATTGTTATAGACAAGAAAATGGTGTGGATGACTACCTTTCAATCCTTTCTTGCTCAAATAATATTTTACTTAGGGATTTCAAATCATCTTAAATATGCTCTATGTATACTTCAATCAAAAACTAGAGATCATCTCTTCCTTAACCTCCCCTTTACACATGCTTGTTGGTATTGGATTCAAAATAAACTCAATAGTTCCTCACCCCTCCATTAGGACTCAAGGTCTTTGATTCATGCCATTTGTTATTCAAGGACTCTTTCTTGTTTATAATTTGGAAGGTCTTGCCAACAATCCTCATATGGACCATTTGGTGGGAAAGAAGCAAAAGGATATTTAATAAAGAGAAAATTTTGGTTACAACAACTATAGGAAACATTGAGACATCAATTGGAGAACTAGGCATAGTATATGTACAATTATACACAAGAGGAATGATTCATGCTTCATGTCATGGGATTTTGATGTCCTATTAAAATGGAAGAAAATCATGCCCTTCCATTCAAAGGTAGTCTTATGAACAAGAAACACAATAAATTTGACATAAATATGGTCAAATACATCCCAATAGAGAAACAATTCATCAAGATAAACTTTGATGGTGGTGCTAAAACCCACTTGAAAATATTTGGGATTGGATGTTCTCTCAAATGTCAAATAGGAAAAGTTATATCAATAATGGCTTCCAAGATACCAAATGGCACAAAAAGTACAAAAAAGCCAAATGGCCTAATTTAGAAAGTCTTGAATTGGAAGCCTCCTTGAAGATATCTAACCTAATATTAGTAGGATATTGCTTAAACATTATAAAATCTTTCAAAAATAGAGATGCATCAAATTGGTGAATAAATTATGTGTTATACAAAGTATGGAATTTTTTTTTTGAGCTATCAAGTACTTCATTGTTATAGAGGAGAAAATGATGTAGATGAATACCTTGCAAATGATTTGTGTCAAGATCAAGGATATCATTTCTTAAAAATAATGACCTTTTCAAATTTGTGAGTTGGGATAGATTCTAATACAAAATACTTCAATGATAAGTTAAAAAAAAAAACTAATGTGTGAGGCTTTTGCAGGTTCTTTTTGTGCCATGAATGTGACATGAGAAAATATATAACCTATTTATTAAGGTAATTTGCATTTAATTTCCTTATGTACATTTAAAATAATTTCTTGGTGCCTTGCAATCCAACTCAATTTAACCTCTTATTCTACCATAAATAGAGATAAATGTAGTTGTATATTTTTAATTATCGCTTGCGCAAGACATTATTTTGAGCACTTCCAAATAACAATGATATGGAATTCCTCTCCTTTCAAGCACACAAAAAATTGATCAAATCATTTCATGATCAATCTAAATCTACATTCTGATACTAACAATCTATTTAATGCATGCTATCCTCTTCATTCCTCACTTTCATTTGTGATCAACTTTAACCCCATTTAATATTCTACCTTTTTTTTTTAAAACAATGGTATAACACCCAAAATAAATCCAACTAAGAGGTAGGCTTAACGCTTGAGAGGGAAATTCATGTTGATATTAAGGAACACTGAGAGGAGGTGTGAATCGATGTTCTGAACTTTTTAATCTTATTATACTGATTTCTCAACCATAAACCAAATGCAATTGAAAGTAAACAGAAACATAGAACAAACATATACAACATTATAACACCATTATTTTTACATGGAAACCCTGTTAGGAGAAAACCATAGTGGGGATGGAAATTATTATAACACCAACTGAAAGGTAGGCTTAATGCTTGAGAGGGAAATTCATGTTGATATTAAGGAACACTGAGATGAGGTGTGAATCCATGTTCTAAACTTTTTAATCTTATTAAACTGATTGCTCAACCATAAACCAAATGTAATTGAAAGTAAACAAAAAGATAAAACAAACATCTACAACATTATAACACCATTATTTTTACATGGAAACCCTGTTAGGAGAAAACCACGGTGGGGATGGAACCTACAAATAATTACTCTACAAAAATAATAATCCAATTAAAGGTTTGAGTACAATAAGAGGAATGTACATGCATTTTGGCTCACTGCCTAGAGCTCATTTCTCAATTAAAAAAGAGGGAAAAAATTCTTAGGAAAGTGCACTACTTTACAAAATGTATTGGACTATAATCTAAAATGATGAACAAAAAGATTGAATCACATGTGCCAATATAGTTCCATCCAAGTACAATACAAAATCTCTTCCCAATTGTCAATCAAACCATTGATTACATATTCTTCACACATACAACTGTTGGAATGGAGAGATAGGGTACTGAGAGGGGAGGGGTGAATCAATAACCACAAAAAATTTTAACTTAAAACTCAATCTACAAACAATAGTATACTAGTCTACCTAGCTGAATCCATTGTATGCATCATTCATTCAATTAACTTGTAAAGTTAAATGCATGAAAACAAATAACAATTCAGTCACATACCAAAAGTATTTTGGTTACGCAGAAACCCTTGTTAGAACATAAAAAATGTGGTGGGGATGACACCCACAAATTCTTCACTACTGCAGATAATAAAGTTTTCCTATTAGGGCTACAAGTTGTGATCACTTCTAGTGATCTTACCCTATTAGGAGTAACAATTAGATCAGCTAGATCTACCTAGTTATAGGATTTTAACAACACTACTTGAGTGTGTACTCAGTTAAGAGATTTCAAATAAAGGCGGTTAGGTCTACTCTGTTGCAATGATTAGAGAATAACACAATGTATCTACAAATGAAAAATTATCCTTGTTTGAAATAGATCTATTAAGTACTGAATAAATATCACCTTGATATGTGAAAATCTTATCTCTGTACTACATGGTAGACTTATCTAATTCTGCTTAATCTGAATGTCTCTATATACTGAACTTCTTTGTCTGAGAACTAGGCTTCTTACTTCAAGAAATCCTTCGCTTGTTCATACCAAACATATCATCCTTCCCATGCATATGTCAAAATGACATGAATTAAAAATATATAGCATACTGTTATTGCCACTTAACAAAATTAGGTTACAATATCTTAGGAAAAACCCTAAGATCTACGGTTTACAAAAATAACCTAGATCAGAAATTACATAGAGATCATCATCACAATTAATAATTACATCCATAATAAATGATCCTCAATCTTGGTAAAATGTTTTATGATTTTTTTGTAACCGTCTACATAGATAGATGTGCCAAAACTGATTACTATGTCATTTTCTAGATTTCTCGGTAAACACTAACAATACTGCTCAGTAGTTATACTGGTGCTCAGTATCCGGTCTGCTCGGTGTTTATTGACACTTGGTATCGGTATACACTGATGCTCGATAAAACTGCTCTAGTGCTTGGTTAGAACTATTATATTTCTATTCAAGGTAATGCCTTGAGATAACTTGGTGTGAAGGCTTATGTAGTTAACCGACTAGCATGTATAGCTTGTAATTCTTCCATTTACCGACTAGATAGCATAGGTAACCGACTAATTATCTTTGATAATAATGACAATCCTTAATGCTCAAATAGAGATAACAATCTCCCCCTTTGGCATTAGTATCAAAACCTTGAAATGTATATAGACCTGAGGTCTCAAAATTGTTCTAACTTCGCATTATATACATAGATACCATAACTTAACAAAATTTCAAGAAATTTCTACCCCTCGGTGCATGCTCTTGGTAGTATGTAGTATACTTATCATATATTTACATAATTTGGCATATACATTAGCTTTCCCCCTTTTTGATATGAATTCCAAATACACAAGTGTATACTTACAATTTATCAAAAATGTGTTGATGGGTTTTCTTCAAGGAATCCAAGAGGTTTTCCCATTCCTCTTTCAATTTGGTTAGAGAAATGTGCTCAAGAATAACTTATGCATGCATGTCAAAGATGTTCTCCAACATAGAAATATCTAGTGTTGCAACAAGTGTTTGTGCTTTGACAATGTGTTTCTCAAAAAATTTCAAATAAGGAAGCAACTCGGTTTGTAGCTCAGTGACCTGGTCACTTATCCTTTCTTCCTGCTATTAGGATAATAAGCAGAAAATGCAAATATTAACAAACAAGAGAGAACACAATAACACATAATTTAACGTGGTTCACCCAATCCCTGGGCTACATCCACCAACAACGAGTCCAATATCTTTATTATTATCCAGCGATTACAATCTGAAACCTGCAACTCAATACCGTCACATGAAGCTACAATAATCTCTCATACAATGAATCTCTAACCCGAAGCCCTTTTACAAGTATTTTTGACATAATAAAATTAGGGCAAAAAATACTCTGACTAATAGAAAATAGATGGCCGACACTTTACAATATTATTAAGTCATTCTTGGCCCTTGACCCCACCTAGAGCGCTACCCCTTGACCTTTCCTGGGGCACTGCCCCAAGACCCCGCAAGGGGCTCTGCCCCTTGACCCCATGGAAAAGTCTGATTAGGCTCCACATACATAACAATCTCCCACTTAGAGACTGATCAGACTCCACAACAATAACCTCCCACTTGGAGACTGATCGACCAAAACTTGTAGCCCCCACTGGAATAATGAAACCATACTGGACTTAGCTATTCTTTTATTCTGTTCAGTCTAGAAGACCAACCGAAGCTAAACATGAATTCAACTTCTCCCTTGTCACTGCCTTTGTAAACATATCTTCTAGATTATCATCTATATGTATCTTCTCCAACTTTAACTGTCCATCATCCAAAACTGACTAAATGAAATGATATTGTAATTGTATGTGCTTTGTTTTTTAGTGCAAAACATAATTCTTTGCAAGATGAATGGCACTCTGACTATTTGAATACAAATAATTATCTACTTGTGGATGTCCCAATTATTCCATGAAGAATTGAAGCCATATCATCTCCTTGGCTTCTTTTGTAGTAGAAACATACTCTGCCTCTGTAGTGGATAAAGCATTCACCTTTTGTAACCGAGAAATCCAACTCACTGTTGTCCCACCAACAGTAAATACATAACCTATAGTACTCCATCTGGTATCAATATCTCTTGCCAAATCTGAGTCAACATAGCCATGAACAGTAGTAGAAGAGCCCCCAAAGTGTAAACACTTATTGGATGTACCTCTCAAATATCTGAGAATCCATTTGACTACATTCCAATGTTCAATCCCAGGGTGACTCATATACAAGCTAACGACTCCCATTGCATGTGCAATATTTGGCCTAGTACATGCCATAGCATACATTAAGCTCCCTATAGCTGAAGCATAAGGTATCTTGGACATTCTTGCCTCTTCTTCTGGTGTCTTTGGACACATTTCTTTAGTCAATTTCAAATGACCAGGCAAAGGTGTAGTGACAACTTTGGCATCCTTCATGTAGAATATCTGAAACACCTTCTCAACATAATCAGCCTGAGATAGAGTTAATTTTCTGTTCTTCCTATCTTTGCAAATTTTCATGCCAAGGATTTTTTTTGCTGTCCCCAAATCCTGCATAGCAAAATATTTTGCTAACTGTTGTTTCAACCCCTTAATATGATCCATGTTAGATCTAGCTACAAGCATATCATTAACATATAAACATAGAATAATGTAGCTGTCATTATTTAACCTCTTGAAATAAACACAATGGTCAGAATTACATCGAGTGTATCCATTCTCATTCATAAAAGTATCAAATTTAATATACCGTTGCCAAGGTACTTGCTTCAGGCCATATAAACTTTTTTGCAATTTGCACACTAAAATCTCCTTACCCTTGACCTCAAATCCCTGTGGCTGTACCATATATATTTCTTCATTCAAATCACCATGAAGAAAGGATGTTTTAACATCAAGCTACTCTAAATGCAAATCTTCAGTAGCCACAATACTTAAAATAATACAAATAGAAGTCATTTTAACAACTGGAGAAAAAATCTCATCAAAATCAATACCATGTTTTTGTGCAAATCCTTTTACGACTAATCTGGCTTTAAATCTTTTCTTACCTCCATCTTCTTCTTTCAACCTATAAACCCATTTATTCTACAAAGCCCATTTTCCTACAGGTAACTGACATAAATCCCATGTTTGATTTTTCAGCAAAGAGTCCATTTCATCTGTCATTGCAGACTCCCACTGAAGTTTTGTATCCACCTGCATAGCTTCATTATAACATTCAGGTTCACCAGCATTAGTTAATAAGATAGAATACAAAGAAGGTGAAAATCTATCTGGAGGTCTACTTAGCCTTGTTGACCGTCTAACATTCATTAGGGTGTGTGGTATTTGTTGTTGCTATTGTTGCAGAGCATAAGGAACTACTGGAACATTATCATTTGGAATATCATCCAACACTACATAATCATTTTCTTTCTTCTCATGTTGCTACAATAGATCTTTGTACAATACTTTCTCATTGAATATGACATCCCTGCTTCTTACAATTTTATGATTTTCAAAATCCCAAATCCTATAACCAAATTCATCAATGCCATATCCAACAAATACACATTTCTTTAACTTAGCTTCCAGTTTGGTTTTATTTTCAGAATCTATAAGTGCAAAAGCTTCACAACCAAAGGTTTTGAGAAAAGAATAACTCACCTTCTTACCACTCTATGCTTCCTCTGGAATACCATAGTCCAAAGGAGTAGAGGGACCTCTATTGATTAAATAAACATCAGTGTTCATAGCCTCTACCCACATATTTTTGGGCAGCCTAGCATGCAACCTCATACTCCTTGCACGCTCCATTATTGTGTTGTTCATGTGTTCAGCCACTCCATTTTCTTGTGGAGTCCTTGGTACAGTTTTCTATCTACGAATACCAGTAGAGGCACAATAATCTTCAAATTCTTTGCTGCAATACTCACCGCCATTTTCAGATCTGAGACATTTTAATCTTTTTCCAGTCTCATTTTCAACCAAGCTTTTCCATTTCTTAAAAGTTTCAAATACATCAGATTTCTGTCTAATGAAATATATCCATACTTTCCTAGTTGCATCATCAATGAATGTAACATAATACTGAGAGCCATCAAGGGAAGTTACCTGAGCTAGACCCCATACATCTGTATGCACAAGCTCTAATTTTTCATCTTTCTTTTCCTTCCCACTCTTTACAAAACTGACTCTCTTTTGCTTTCCATACACAACTTTCACAGAAATCCATATTAACACTTTTCAGACCTGGTAGAGCTTTCTTTGAATGAAGTAATTTCATACCTTTTTCACTCATGTGCCCAAGTTTGTTATGCCATAGTGTTGTTTCAGAATCTCTAGCTACTATCTCTTGTTCTACCTGCTCAACTGCAACAACTATTCCTGAACATTCATTTTTCTTTGAAACAATTAAAGTAGAGGGAATAGTATGACCTGTACAAAGATATAAGGTGCCTACTTTCACACCTTTTGCTACTACTAAGGAACCTTTTGAAACCTTCCAATTTTTATCATTAAAAGTAACTATGCAACCCTCATTAGTGAGTTGCCCTGCTGAAATTAAATTTCTACTCAGCCTTGGAACATGTCTTACCTCTTGTAGTAGCCAATGATTCCCATTATGCAACTTAATCTTGATTTTTCCTTTTCCAACAATTTGACAGGGTTCATTATCTCCCAAATAAACTAGCCCAAAATCCCCTTGGACATAATCAACAAAATAAGCTCTATGGGGTGTAGCATAAAATGAAGCCCCCGAATCTAACACCCATGAATCATCAACATTTTCTAAAGACAAGAGCAAAGCATCCTCTTCGAATTTGTTACTTACCACATTTGCCTCCTTGTTTCCATCATTTTTGTCTCCTTGATCTTTCTTTTGAGACCAACAATCTTTCTTCTTATGACCTAGTTTTCCACAGTACCAGCAATCATTTGGCCCTTTGGATTCAGACCTCTTTCCCTTTGATTTGCCTCTCGATTTCCCATGATTTCCAAAGTTGTTTCCTCTATCTCTTGTTCTGCCTCTGCTTTCTATGTTCAATACACTACCCAATGTGGATGCCCCTGAGCTTTTCCTATGAATTTCCTCACTCAATATAACACTAATAACATCATCAAAATTTAAGGTATTTGAACCAGAAACATAATTACTAACAACCATTACCAAGCCATTCTAGCTTTCTGGCAAAGAACACAAAATCAAGAGAGCCCTAACCTCATCATCAAAAGTAATTTTAACTGAGGCTAACTGACTTGTAACTATATTAAACTCATTCAAATGATTAGTGACTGATCCACCTTCTACCATTTTCATATTAAATAAACGCTTCATAAGAAATACCTTGTTTGAAGCTGAAGGCTTTTCATACAACTTCGCTAGGGTGTCCATCAGATCTTTAGCTTTCGTTGCTCCAGTAATATTGAATGCCACCAATTGTGCCAGGAATAAATGAATACTCCCCAGTGCCTTCCTATCCAAAATATCCCAATCTTCCTGAGACATTATTGCCTCTTTCTTGGCTATTCCCTCTAATGGCCGCCATAGATCCTTCTGATAGAGATAGTCCTCCATTTGCATCTTCCATAACTGGAAGTTCTGCCCATTAAAATTTTCAACCTTTAGTCTACCCTCATCTACCATTTCTCCCACTTAACTGAGAGACTCTCCCACTAACTCGTGAGACCTACTTCAGAGAATAGATGAAAGAACGAATGAAATAACCTCACTCTGATACCACTTGTTAGGATAATAAGCATAAAATGCAAATATTAACAAACAAGAGAGAACACAATAACATAGAATTTAATGTGGTTCAACCAATCCCTGGGCTACATCCACCAACAACGAGTCCAATATCTTTATTATTATCTAGTGATTACAATCTGAAACCTGCAACTCAATATCACCATAGGAAGCTACAATAATCTCTCATACAATGAATCTCTAACCCTAAGCCCTTTTACAAGTATTTTTGACATAACAAAATTAGGGAAAAAAATACTCCAACTAATAGAAAATAGATGGCCGACACTTTACAATATTATTAAGTCATTCTTGGCCCTTGACCCCGCCTGGAGCGCTGCCCCTTGACCCCGCCTGGGGCACTACCCCAGGACCCTGCAAGGGGCTCTGCTCCTTGACCCCGTGGAAAAGTCTGATTAGGCTCCACATACATAAAACCTACTTCCTTAGATCTTCTCTTAACTACCTAAGTTCTTGAACCTTCAGTATATGCTTAGCAAAAGCATCTGGCTCGTTTAAGGCTACTTGTGCACTAGCTTGGATTTTGGTATCCAACTATTTAATTTTCTCACTGATCTCAGTAGTAAAGGTCTCCACAGTGTATAACTTAATTAAAATTTGACTTATTAACTAAGTAATAGATTGAATATCGGTTATTACCTCAAATAATTTCACCTTGTTTATTGCCACTTCCTGGCTGATTTTCTCTGCAAGCTTATCCTGTATCTTTGACTCTACCCATTCTTCAATTCTTTTCTCAGCTTCAATGTTAGGGGCATTAATTTCTTTGGCAAGGGTAGCAAGTTGGTCCATTATGGGTGTGTCTTCATTAATCTATACCTCTGGTACGACCTGTTGTAAGATGTCTCTTACATTTTCCAAGATTTTCTTTCTCTTCCATTCCATTCTTAGCTTTTCTTGTGTTTCTTCCCTTGTACATAACTCCCCATATTTTCTAAGTTCTTCAGGGCTTAGGTTCCTTGGGTCACAATTAGGTATAGAAATGATTTCATCTAGTGTGACCGGCCCTTTTCTTTTTCTTTTCTTCTTCTTCTTCTTTTCTGCCTCTTGAGGTGAGCTCTTTACAACTTGCATTATTGTTTTATCCTCAACAGTTTGTGTGTCTTGTCCGGTTGACACTTTTTCTTCCTTTTGTTGCTCCATGGTAACCTATGTGTCTGTTGTCTAAGTCGAAGCTTCTGATGTCATGTCAGGTAGGGTAGCCTCAGTTGCTTTGGGGTCATCCTTGCCCTTTGTATCTGTCTCTATTACCTCTTTTTCTTTAGGCTTATTTATTTCTGCTAGTGTTCCAATTCCTTGATCCCCTGATGTATCCATCGGTTTCTCGGGGTGTGAGCCTTTAGGTTGTTCCTTGGTTAAAATTTCAACTGCTTCCATCAAGATAGGAAGTTCACCCGGTAATGATGTGATTGTAGGCTCGGGTTGATCTGAATCTGACTTGAATGCTTCTGAAAATTCTTAGCTCAAATTCTCTCTGTGAATATTATCGCTCTTCGAAATTGATTTGTGAAGAATGAACTATCTCTTTTGTATATTTATAGCCTTTTTTGAATTCCCACTTAAAATACTTTTCATTAATGCTTGACCTACTTCTAGCTCGGTGACAGCTGTCAACTCAGTGAATACCACAAAATATCAACGACTCAGTTAACAAATAAATTTTTTCTCAGTTGATATTGATACTCAGTTAACCTTGCATAATAGTCACCAGTGAGTAACTCTATACTTGGTCTTTCTTATACCGACTGTATGACTTTGTTAGCTCAAAATTTATAAACCATAATGCATCTTAATTCATGCAGATTTGGCATGTTCACGTCAAATCTAAGGAAATATATGTAAGATAAGATCAATTTGAAATATTAGTACCATACATACCTATTTCACCTTAGGTGGAGGTACCGATGTCACCCAATCCAATGGACGAGGTTTCATCGACTACATTTCTTGACTCACCATTTTCATTTGATGCCTTTTTCCACATAGTGTTTCTAATTCTTGTGATATCTGCAATAGTGTGGCCACTCTCAAATACATGTCCTTCTGGTGCTCGATCTCTGCAATCCTTGCTTAGGTGACCGACTTTATGACAATGTAAGCATGCCATACCAGTTCTTGTCCAGCTTCAAGATTTTCCAGCCCATCTCTTCCTCATACAATTTTCTACAATATGTCCATACCTTCCACATACTGTGTAGTTGACCCATGTGTTGTAATCCCAAGTGTAAGCATTATTTTGTCTCTTCAATTGATAAGGTTTATTCTTTTTTTTTGGTGTCCAGACTTACTTCATCTTCACCTTACACTCTTGTGAAGTGTGTCCATGCTTGTTGCAAGTGTAACATAGTTTCTCCATGGTAGGATTATTAGAGGTCTCATTCATCTTAGCTCTACACTCATATGCTTGATGTCCAAATTTACCACAATAATAACAATAACCATTAGACTTAGGAGTGACTTTAGGTTTACCTTGAGCTTTACTCCTACAAACATTTGAAGTATGTCCTAGTTTGCCACAATGATAGCATGTCAGGGTCTTAGGTTTTTTATTATGATTATTGTTCACTTGTTTAGCTTGTTTGGATGATTCTCCTTGTCCGGTGTAGCCTAATCCAAATTTTCTTCCAAACCTTCTCTGATTAATCAGAAAATCATCAATCTTCTTAGAACTGTCTTCAGCCATTTTCATCATTTCATTGTGTTGTTGTTGTATCTTTACTTCATTTCTCAATTTCTCATTCTCTTCCCTGAGTACTCCAATATCTTCAAGTTTTCTTGATAACTCACTATTTACTTGGTTGATCTCCTGGTTTATAATCATCATTTGATTTGACATTTCAAAATGGTGCTCAGTAAGTCTTTGTATCTCAGTTTCTTTTTCTTGAAGTTGTTCAGTCATCTATCTTCGGTCTTTAATAGCTAGATTCCTTTCTTATTCAGCTTGTCTAGCATTATTCATTACATCAATCATTCTCACCATCTGTGATTCTTGACCAATCTACATGGCTTTCACTTGTTCAGTCAAGTGAAGATTCTTTTCAAATAAATAAGAGATTTCACTTTCAAATCCATCAGAAATACTACCTGAACTATATCCAATGTTATCAAATAAGTCATCAATCTCTTCTTCATGGTAACCAGTCTCATTTTACAAAATAGCTAAGTTCTTTCTCTAAACTAGTAACTTCTTCAATGCATCCTTATCTTGTTTGTATTTCTCTATGAACATCTGCATTTGAATCTTCTGATTCTCTATTGTCTTATCCAACTTATATCTCTACATGGTTAGATATTTACTCTTTAGTGGTTAAACCATCAAATAAGAGAACTGAGCTCTGATACCAATTGTTGGAATGGAGAGATAGGGTATTGAGAGGGGAGGGGTGAATCAATAATCACCAAAACTTTTAACTTAAAACTCAATCTGCAAACAGTAGTATACTAGTCTACCCAACTAAATCCATTGTATGCATCATTCATTCAATTAACTTGTAAAGGTAAATGCATGAAAACAAATAACAATTTAGTCACATAACATAAGTATTTTGGTTACACAGAAACCCTTGTTAGAAGGTAAAAATTGCAGTGGGGATGACACCCAAAAATTCTTCACTACTGCAGATAATAAAGTTTTCCTGTTAGGGCTACAAGTTGTGATCACTTCTGGTGATCTTACCCTATTAGGAGTAACAATTAGATCAGCCTGATATACCTAGTTATAGGATTTTAACAACACTACTTAAGTGTGTACTTAGTTAAGAGATTTCAAATAAAGACTGTTAGGTCTACTCTGTTAAGAGATTTTTGCTAACTCTATGACAATGATTAGAGAATAACAAGATGTATCTGCAAATGAAAACTTATCCTTGTCTGAAATAGATCTATTAAGTACTGAATAAATATCACCTTGATATGTGAAAATCTTATCTCTGTACTGCTCGGTAGACTTTTTGGATTCTGCTCAATCTGAATGTCTTTGTATACTAAACTTCTCTATCTGAGAACTAATGTCTTGAAGTAGGCTTCTTTTTTCAAGAACTCCTTAGCTTGTTCATACCAAAGAACCTAGATGATGAAGGGTGCTCCCCTTAATACCACAAACACATAACAGAAATAGAGAAACAACAACAGTATGCAAGAACAGAAAATTGGCTTCTTATTATCTCCACAAATGTGGAATTACAAACTTTCAGAATTAAAATATGCAAAGCCACATGGGCATTCCCTTACAATATTTTGTAGGACAAAGCCTCAAATCAATACCCAGATCTACTACCCAGAACTGCCCTAGACAACACTACGGGCCTTCTTTATATAGGCATTTTTCCACCGCCCAAGAAGGTTCCAAAAATTTAGCCCTAAGGGCCGACCAAACTTAGAATTATTTTATTTTTCAATTTATTACATCAAAGTCAGCTCAAAATAACCTTTGAAACCCGAACAAAAATTTTGAAGGAAAATTATTTTCTGCCATTTCAGGTGGCCCAACTTTCGGAGACCATAAGTCATCACTAGTTGACCCGATTGACTATTGTAACCCCATTTTGAAAATGCCACGAAGTGCTCTACAAGCTAGATTAGTGCAAGCGCCCATCACCCAAATTTTCAACCTCATCCGGGGCCTCTAAAGCCTTCAAAACTGAGTTCAAAGTTTTTGTACCCTACTACCAATACTGAAAATCTTCAATATCTTCAAAACTAGACCTGATCTAGCCATGAAACTTTGCTGGTAGGCTGATATGATTGAGATGAACCTCCACATGTAAAATTAGAACATTCTAAGATCGTAACACCAACTTACTAAAAATAGCAAGTTTCCATAAATAGCAGCTTTGCATAAGATAGCCCTTATTGAATACAAAAATAGAAATATTTTTGGGTGATGCAAGATTGCTCTTACACCCAAGATGCTCCTGCATCACTAGATCACCTAGATCCTTGTCTAAAATAGATCTATTAAGTACTGAATAAATATCACCTTGATATGTGAAAATCTTATCTCTGTACTACTAAGTAGACTTTTCAGATTCTGCTCAATCTGAATGTCTCTGTATACTAAACTTCTCTATCTGAGAACTAATGTCTTGAAGTAGGCTTCTTTCTTCAAGAACTCCTTAGCTTGTTCATATCTTAGGAAAAATCCTAAGATCTACGGTGTACAAAAATAACCTAGATCAAAAATTACATAGAGATCATCATCACAATTAATAATTACATCCATAATAAGTGATCCTCAATCTTGGTAAAATATTTTATGATTATGTTGTAACCGTCTACATAGATAGATGTACCAAAACTGATTACTATGTCATTTTCTAGATTGCTCGGTAAACACTACCAATATTGCTTGGTAAACACTACCAATATTGCTCGGTAGTTACACTGGTGCTTGGTATCCAGTCTGATCGGTGTTTACTGATGCTCGACATCAGTATACATTGATGCTCGGTAAAACTACTCTGGTGCTCGGTTAGAACTATTATCTTTCTATTCCCGGTACTGCCTTGAGATAACTTGGTGTGAAGGCTTATGTAGTTAACCGACTAGCATGTATAGCTTGTAATACTTCCATTTACCGACTAGATAGCATAGGTAACCAACTAATTATCTTTGATACTAATGAAAATCCTTAATGCTCAAATAGAGATAATAACATGTATATTCATATCATATTTAACCATCAAAATCATGAATCATCACAAAAAATTGATCTTATATATCCATTTAAAAAAATAATATCTTCACTGGTCAGCCTTAAGAGCGTAAAGTGTGCCATGTGAAGTGTCAACCAAATCTCCATACAAAATGTTATGCTAACCTCAATCAATACCATATATCTCATCTATCATGTCAGCTCCACCAAATAAAACTCATAAACCAATCAATTAATTGATCCAATAGGATCGCTTAATGATCCAAAATACTATACCACTGATCTTCATTGACAATTAGGAAACCACTACACAAAGCACCATAACTCAATCATCTAAGATCACCAACAACTGGGGAGCTATAATTAGGTTTAGTATACCTCCATGAAGCTCCCTCTAGAATCGCAAATCTTAGAAATCTAAAGTGTATGTCCATACCAATCCATATACTAAGCTTTGTACACTATCTTTGCATTTCCATACTTAGCCAAATTTACCTTGAATCCTTCAGTAACACAAAAATATGACAAGTGACCATCTGAATCATGTATGGTTTCCATCAATGACAACATAAAATCCATCAAGAGAAATGTCTCTTTCCAACAATTCAAACTCTCGTCAACTTCCTTAGAGTTTTGAGCTCTAAATTTTTTGTGAGGGGCATATAATAAACCTACCTCTCCTAATTTGGGGTAAAAACATGAGAGGTAATCCTAATCTAAAGCACACATTGAAGCTCTTTTTCATCTTAAGCATTATAAGGAATATTTCATGCATCCAAGTCAATATTGTCCATTTTAACAAGCTTCTGTCCCTCATTAGAGGTGAAGTAGGGGAGAATGCAATAAAGGAAGAATATCATAGCACAACCATCCTTTCAACCATTCAAGTCTTTACACATTCAAGTCACTCTCCTTCTCCATAAAAATCTCTATGAAAAACTTCAACAATCATTATGCAAGGAATGTCTTTCATGATTTCCTTTTAGGTTTTTGTGTGGAGTGAAGCTATTGCATCGACATTTGTGATCACATTCAAAGAATCATTGTACCATCAAGGTATAAGGCACTTTATGTTTTAGATCTAGCCTCTTCTTTGTACCAAAACACTTTCAATTTAGTTATTCCTCATTTCAATTTCAATATTGATTATTGTATACGGATAAAATTGGTTTGACAATTAAAGTAATTAAATACCCATTTGTTTAATCAAATAATTATTTCCTCTACTATATAGTTAAATTTAAATATTTAATTGTATAGTTCCTATTTCTTAATATTCTTCTACCTCCCATTAAATCAATTTAATTATTCCACCTCAATCAATTCCACCTCATTTCTCTCCTCCACCTCATCATTTCCACTTCACCTTGTCACATGAAATTCTATTTTTCTAATAAATAAATGGGTATTTATCTCCAAAATGTAGATATTCCTTCTCTCAACCACCAAGACCACATGGAAAGGATATTCCATCCTCTTCAACCAACAAGTTTTTCTATTTGTCCTCCTTGGCCACATGTCCTCTATTCCAACCTTTTTGCAACTTCTTGGGACACATTCCTTAAAATTGGCTCAAACAACTCACACTTGTCACCCTATGGCTTGGAAGGAATATGAAAACATTGTTTTCTCCACTCATGAGCATCTCAACCCTTCATATTAAAAAAATCAAATTTTGATCATTAATTCACGCCACTTCACCCCTAGGCCCTATAAATCTTATAAAAAGGCCTCATTGTTAAAGGAAAAAGGATCCACAATCTTTTCATATTGAAGTCATTCTAGTTTTATTCACATTCATATCAAGATCACGAGTTCATTTGTAGATTGTGTTATGTTTCTAGTATATTTTTTATGGCATAACGATCAATTTAGTGTCATTTCCATAACATCTTCATAGCATTTTCATTTGCATCTTCTTTTATATCATTTTCATCATGGTTTAGTTTCATTAATTGCATTTTCATCCTTTTATCTTAGTTCATTTTTACATCCTTCATCTTGCATTTATCATTGTAGTTCTCATATTAACATTTTCATAGTGCATCCTGTAAATCTCATCCATTAAGTAGTCATCTATATGATCTTGTGCTACTAAGAGCCATTTAAAAAAGATCAAACATTTCCATATTGGTAGAGGAAAATGGAACTAATTTAGGAACTAGCTCTTAAGTTTCAATTATTTTTATCAATTAAAATTGGTTTCTAATATAAGGTTTCATTGGTGTGTTTTTTTTAATTGAGTACATGGTTTTCACACACATTATTGGTGCCCACTATGGGGTTGATGCCCCTATTGCTAAGCGTTTTATAGAATGTTTATTATTTTTTAGGTTCAGAAACAAAGGAGATTATTGCATGGAACTGACATAACAATGCATTTACCACATGAATCAACACATCTCATTCATCTTTTAATGCTTTCAATTTTTATTTTAGCATGTTTATTGCATATATTAGCGTAGAAGATACATATACTAGAGTGCATGTCTCTTTTTTCTTCAGAATACTATTTTTTATCAGATTAACATTTCTACTTGTTCTTTTAGTGCATTTCAATTAAACTTTATCACTTTAGAGTAGCATATTAGCACTTAGTATGTAGATTTCTATGCATTTATCTTAAAGGTTAGCACCTCAAATGATTCTTTTAGTGCATGTAATTCTATTGATAGATGACTAATTTCTAGATTTTGATTTGTCTTATGATTTTTTTGTAGGAATGCTGAGACAATCTAAGCTAAAGAAAATTGTACGACGAATGCTTGGGTTTCAATCTTGAAAGACGTTGAAGAGAAGAATTGCCCATTATGTACGTTAAAAAAAAGCTATTGAACAAATTTGAAGGGAAGATGAATGGGATTCTATTAACAAGTATATAGATACACTTCAAGGTTTTAAAAACAAATATCAAATCATTATAAATATAAGAACCCTTATGCAAGTTCCTTACCATTGATTAGAGCTTTTTGGGTCACTAATTCTTGGATTTTTGCTTGTAGTTTTTGGGATAAAGAATGATAGCCAAATAATTCCTAACTAGACATGAAATTCAAGAAAATTGTTAAAAGAACACCAAGTTTTAGATCAAGAAAGGCCTTTAAAAGGAGAATTCCCTAAGCTTCAAGAGTTGAGTGGGAAAGAGCACAAAAAAGGATTGGTGAAGAAGCGAAGTATTTTGACCACTATTGAAACATAATCAATAGGCATCAAGAAAAGTATGGTTTTTCAATTGGTTCGAATGCTAACTATTTCTAACCTTGGGATACTAATCCATTTCTTTTAGCTTGGGGCATGGTGGACTTTTTTTGAATCATTAACAAGTTTTTGTGTAGGTTTAACATCAAATATTACAATTGAAATTTGATAATTTATTGTCATTATTTCCTTTTAAAATATAGATTAATTAGGGGATCTTGTGTGTTTGTGGATTAAAGTGGTAGGGATATTCTCTCCCCTCAATTGGGTGATTAGAATAACTGACCCACAAAAATCCCCCTTAGTTAGAAAAATAGATCACAAAAATAATCCCATGTCTTATGTGTTTGGAGATTTAAAGTGGTATGGATATGCTCTCCCCTTAACTGGGTGATGGAAATACCAGACCCACTTAAATATGTGTTTAATTTCAAAGTAGTGTAATTAATCTTGATCAAGCTTGCCTCCCAAGATTTCCTTAATGAGGCTGGTGAGAGGGAATGACCCAAGTCGGATACAACCAAATCCAAGCAATCTGGCCCACTACTAAATAAAATACATTCATCCTTAATGGAGTGAATGATGAAAAGACCTTGATAATAGCCTTCCTCTAGTAGTTCTTTAGAATTGTGCAAAACAACACTTTTATAATGGTGGAGGCCTTTGTAATGAGGGATAAACTCAAACTTTCCGAATAGAACCCTATTTACAACTAGTAATCAAAATCCTACATGTTATCCTTGGTGTTTTATTCATAGTACATAAGGGTTGCATCACCCTTGGAAGGTACTCACCATATGTACTCCATTGGTTGTGAGGTGAAAGGTTTTTGGAAGTGACTACCAAAAATTGGGCAAGCCCCAAAAGGGATCCCTTGTTCATCCACTCCTTGAAGGCCTACTAAAGTGCATAATTTTCTCATCATCTCCGCATGAGATTAGCTCTTACATAAGGAGGGATATTGTACGTACAAGGGTTAGAAGTATCAAATTTATACATTTATTTCCATGTATGTGGGACTATGAGTAATTTATTGTAGCTAACTCCATTAGGTAGATTATTTTAAGTGTCTTATTTATTCAAAACCTTTGAAAACTTGGGCTTTATCAAAGGCCTCAAACATATACTTTGTGTTTTTATACATTTAGAGATAATTGCATTAATATTTGCTACTGTCTTGGGAATCATTTTACATAAAATCATCCAAACTGATAAAGAAAAATCACATCCTTAAAACTATAAAAAATCCTTGATTAAAAGTAGATTAGTGCATAAACCATTTCTTTTAGTGCATCCACCTTGAGAAATAGCATCTTTGCCTAAAGTTTTAGCACATACCAACAAAAAAATAGCTCATGTCTAATTTAGAGTAGCGCATCCCAATCATTGATTAGCACCTTCAATTCATAGATTAGCACATATACCTTAGCACATTCAAAATAAATGACACTTCCTAACACTTGCATAAAATTCAAAAACATTTTCAAGTACCCTTTTTTGAGTTTTAGCAATTATGACTATCACAAATACTCAAGTTTGAGCAGAAATATCTCTGATAACACAAGTGACCATTTTTACTTAGTTCCATTCTAAAATCAATGCTTTAGGTTATTGAATCACCCTTGATCTTTAATTTTGATGATTCATTATCAAGGATTAACCATCCTTTATAAGAATCCTATGGATTTTAGATTAAACAAGTCATATCAATAGGGATATATCATTCCCTTATTTGGCTTTATTACCTCAAAAATAACTTTAGCAACTGAATCACAAAACTTGGGACACAAATCAGTTATCACTTGTATATTAATCCTAAGTCAGAATTCACACTTAGAAAAGAAACTCAAACTCTAAATAAAAAGGATTGAGATCAACATTAAGTGTGGAGTGCTCAACAAAATCATCTCCTACGCCTATTCATGCTTGATTCTTACTATTCAAAGAGTCCCTTAACCAAAATGAGATTGAAAATTCATCACAAGGAAAGGCGACTCCAAAAATGAAAAATCAAGAAACCATGGATGATACAGAAAATTCTTGGGCCAAGTTTTGTGCACAAGATAATGATGAAGAAATCACCGCTGAAGAAATTAAGGAAGCCCAACAAGATTCAAGATTTAAAAAAATCATGGAAAAGGTCATAGAATTAGACAAATATAGATATTTCCTATTGTTAGCTCAATTAGGAGTCTAACTTCCCCATGATTTTGACATGACACAATTGAAAGCCAAAGAAGAAGATAATAACCCTCTTGATGCATTAACCAAAAAAATTCAAATGATACAGTTGCACACTCAAGAGATGTAAAAGGTTAGTTCTTGGTACCATAACTGATAGTAATGTTGAAGATTGATTATCTGATGCTGATAATGATGAAGACTAACCAAGATCAAAGGAATAAAAGATAGTAAAAGGTTAGATCAATTATTGTCTTTTCATTGATATCAAGAAATTGATTTCTGCTTTATATTATGTTGCCATATCATTCGGTAATGATATAAGTTGAATGAGTTAAGGAGAAGAAGAAATGAGATGTTGTGAAGTTGAAGAACTTAAATGGACAACTGATACAGATCGAACAATGATTAGATTATGATGATATAATTATTTTATACCTAACATATGATTATGTTTAGTCAGTAAAGCATGGTAATGAAGATTTTTCAAGTAATTTGGTAAAGGAAAATGAAGTAAAGGTAAAGGTAAAAGGTAAAAAGAAAGTAATTCAATAAAGGAAAAGGAACCGAAGGCACTGAGAAGAAAAGAAAGGTTTAGACACCAAGAAAAGTTAACCAAAATAAAATTAGAGGACACTGATTGAGGAACATGTATTAAATAAGGATTGAATTGACATTTAATGATTAGCTATGATGAGTTGGATGATCGTGATGACAAGGAAAGTTAGTTACAGAGATCTATGGACATGAAAATTCAAGGTGAAGATCTACGGCTTAGATCTAAATGATTAAAGAAGGAACAAGTTTCAAGAAAAGTTCAAGTTCCTAGGTGAAAATAAAATGTGTTGCCGAGATCTAGATTCAAGGTATAATGAATTGGATGGTGAAGATTGATCAAAGAAAAATGTAATAGAGGAGATTAAGAGGCAAAAATTGTCTATATAAAGGATGTATTTGTATGAACAAATGGCTAGAAAATTGAAGAGTCATTAAATGATATAGTGAAGAAGGAATAGATAGATTCTGAGTGGGAAAGAAGGATCTGATGAAGTGTTGAAGCCAGTGGATAATGAAGAATTTAAGTGAAGATTGAATATCACACAAAGGATCTAATTAAGAAAAGTTAGTTGCAAATATACAGGTCAAAATATTTATTGTTGCTTACTAGCATTTGTAACAAATAAATCTCTTAACAGAGTGGACTTAACAGTCTCATTGTAAAATCCTTGAAAAAGGTAACATTTTAAAGAGTGTTTTAAGCCCTCTAATGAGGCCACTCCTAATAGGGTGAAGATCCTAAATTTCCATCCCTTAACTGGGTCACACCTAACAATGTGCATTGTAATCTTTAACTGGATTGGCTCTTAATCGTCTGTAGTTTAGAAGAGTATTTTCTTAGTGGGTGACAATTCCCACAGTGGTTTTTCCTAAAATTGGGTTCCCACGTTAAATACTGGTATTACATGTGATGCATGATTTGTGAGAGTGATTTACTGATTGTTAAACTTTATTTACTGTTGCCGGTAAATAGTAAAGTGTGTTTTACCAAGTTGTTCAGAGAAAAGTATTTAGGTATTTAGAATCAGGGATTACTGATTCACCCCCCTCTCTGTAATCCAACACTTCTACCTAGAAATACTCATTAGAAGACATCCATCCCTTTCCATTTGAAAAGAGTTTGAACTTATTACCATTTCTTCCTCACATGGATATCCCAAAATATGACAAGTGCATGGGCACAATGGATCCCTAAGACCATATTAGAGAATTTTGCACCATTAGCATGGAATTCATCCATGAAGAGACATAATTAATGAGACTCTTTCCTAAAATATTGGAAGGGAAAGATATGGTATGGTTTTCTAAACTTCTCACTAATACATTTGGGGTGAAATTGCGACGGCAATTTGCGACGACAGGCAAATGTCATGCGGTTTTGGCTTTTTTTTTTCAAATATAGCCCGACACTGTCGCAATTTGTGATGACAATACATTTGGCAACGTCGCCATTGTGACGTTGTCGGGATATAAGGACAAAAAAAAAAGGAACGTTGTCATTTGTGTTTTCAATAGTGCCGTAACCCTCTGTGAAATCACATCAGGATATAAGGGCAAAAAAAACAAGAACGTTGTCATTTGTGTTTTCAACAGCGCCGTAACCCTCCGCGAAATCACATCGGGATATAAGGGCAAAAAAAAAAGAACGTTGTCATTTGTGTTTTCAACAGCGCCGTAACCCTCCGCGAAATCACAGCTACAATTTTTGAGTACGTTGGGTTTATTTTTCTTTTGTCATTATTATGTAATCTGGTATTCAGCTGTTAGAGAGCTAAAATACCCAGAAATGAGGACATATCTATGTTGAATTTATTGTTAGCGGCTTTGGTTATTTAGAAGTTTAATTTTATTTGTTCATCTTTCAAGCACAAACATTTTGTGGACCGTAACGTCTTCATTGTTTCGGGTATGCAGTGAAACAGCCCTAACTTGCAATTGCGATGTTGTCGGGATATAAGGGCAAAAAAAAAAAGGAACGTTGTCATTTGTGTTTTCAACAGCACCGTAACCCTCCGCGAAATCACATCGGGATATAAGGGCAAAAAAAACAAGAACGTTGTCATTTGTGTTTTCAACAGCGCCAAGAGAGATTCCCTCCGTGAAATCACAGCTACAATTTCTGAGTACGTTGGGTTTATTTTTCTTTTGTCATTATTATGTAATCTGGTATTCAGCTGTTAGAGAGCTAAAATACCCAGAAATGAGGACATATCTGTGTTGAATTTATTGTTAGCGGCTTTGGTTATTTAGAAGTTTAATTTTATTTGTTCATCTTTCAAGCACAAACATTTTGTGGACTGTAATGTCTTCATTGTTTCAGGTATGCAATGAAACAACCCTAACTTGCGACTACCTTCACGGTACTTGTGTACATTATCATGTTGTCTTTACAGTGACTGTCCTCATTCAAGTGGCAATTACACAAGGGACAGTCACTGTGAGATGTCCTCATTTGTGACAAGGACAGTCACACTTAGGACATCTCATAGTGATATTCCCTTGTGTAATTTCCACTTGAATGTATTGCTATTGAACCACATTAATGCTTTTCTTCTTCAACAAATGAGGACAGTCACTGTAAAGACAACATGATAATGTACACAATTACCAAAAAATGATCTTGTTAATTGATGTAACACTTTGTCTTGCTCACTCCCTATCCTTCACTAGGGTCTCTTTAGGCCAATGTTTTGACTTGATAGGGTACTTAACTATCCCTATACTCTTTAGGTATCTATACCCAAGATCCCACTCCTTCAACTAGTGCACACCAACAAGAAATACAACGAACTCTGCTCAATACCAATCTAGCTACTAGGACACTCCTAGTCTTGTCTTCACAAATTGAAACACATTCAACTAGAACTTTACTCCATGGAGAGGCTGGCCACTAGGACCTCTATTGGTTTCAATATTACTCCTTCACCTATACTTTTCATCAGTACTTCAATCCGGTTCATCAAACCATGCCAATTGCACCCAAAAATAGGCTGCTAGCAATTAGGCCTTTGTCAAGCCTTTTTGTTTATATTAAGCCACCTAAAGGGCTTAGGATTCAGATGCCCTTTATTGAGAACTCCAAGATATCTAAGGTCTTCTCCTCCTAGATTTTTTGTACACCAACTGCTACAGCCATGCCTGAAAACAAGTATTTTGACACAACTTGGACAGTCTGACTAAGAGTTTGTTTTCTTAGCAGCCAAAGAAACTCACCCAATCTTCTAATTTGACTTGGGGCTTCTTTAGATGTGTGTCTACCTCTCCATGAGATTTTAGTTGAAGCAACCAATGCATTCAACTTGTTGTAATCTTCTTGTAATGATTTGTCATCCCTAACTGTGCTCAACTGACTCACCTAGGACATCATTGCAAACATAGAAAATGAGCTTCCCAGGGCCCCTCCTTCCAAACATATAGTACATGGAGTCTCCTCACCCATTCCAAGAGCCCGTACAAAATTGACAATGGAATGATGAGCTAAGACTCCATTTGTTCAACCTGCCTGGTTCAAACCAATGATAGGGTACTTAACAAAAGAATTAACAAACTAGTTGGAATGCTTCAAAACTCAAAAAAAACACAACACAGAATAAAAAAACTTGTACTAACTTTTCCAATAGACACTGCGAGCTATCTAATCCATTAATCAACTGAAAACAAAGAAACAAAAAAACTCAAGAATTCACTAAAACCATGTTACTCTATAAATCTTCTTAATTCCAAATGTTTTTCCCCCCAACCTTTTGCACAGATCGATGGAGGCCTCTTATAGTTGATCTGATGCCTAATTCAATGGTTTCATATAGTTACATAACCATCTTACTTGAAAATTCTCCCTTGCACAAATGTTGTCAATGTTGTGAATGACAACATTGACAACTTGTTACAACCTTTGGGATTTTGGTTCAAAACTTATTGTTCAAACACCATAAGACCCTAACCATGACTTAGTTAGGCTATTTAGACCTCACATAGGCCACTTCTACACTTCTTTGCCCAATTTGACCCCTAAATGCTTCATTCCCACTTTTGCCACAATATTGGTAACTTGGGTACAAATTGGCACTTGCCTTCACAAAAGTCACACATGAGGACATCTCATAGTGATCGATTGTCCCTTGTGTAATTGCCACTTGAATGTATTGCTATTGAACCACATTAATGCTTTTCTTCTTCAACAAATGAGGACAATCACTCTAAAGACAACATGATAATGTACACTCACTGTAAGGACAGTCACAAATGAGGACATCTCACAGTGACTGTCCCTTGTGTAATTGCCACTTGAATGTATTGCTATTGAACCACATTAATGCTTTTCTTCTTCAACAAATGAGGACAGTCACTCTAAAGACAACATGATAATGTACACTCACTGTAAGGATAGTCACAAATGAGGACATCTCACAGTGACTGTCCCTTGTGTAATTGCTGCTTGAATTACACAAGGGACAGTCATTGTGAGATGTTCTCATTTGTGACAAGGATAGTCACACATGAGGACATCTCACAGTGATTGTCCCTTGTGTAATTTCCACTTGAATGTATTGCTATTGAACCACATTAATGCTTTTCTTCTTCAACAAATGAGGACAGTCACTCTAAAGACAACATGATAATGTACACTCACTGTAAGGACAGTCACAAATGAGGACATCTCACAGTGACTGTCCCTTGTGTAATTGCCGCTTGAATGTATTGCTATTGAACCACATTAATGCTTTTCTTCTTCAACAAATGAGGACAGTCACTCTAAAGACAACATGATAATGTACACTCACTGTAAGGATAGTCACAAATGAGGACATCTCACAGTGACTGTCCCTTGTGTAATTGTTGCTTGAATTACACAAGGGACAGTCATTGTGAGATGTCCTCATTTGTGACAAGGACAGTCACACATGAGGACATCTCACAGTGATTGTCCCTTGTGTAATTTCCACTTGAATGTATTGCTATTGAACCACATTAATGCTTTTCTTCTTCAACAAAAGAGGACAGTCACTCTAAAGACAACATGATAATGTACACTCACTGTAAGGACAGTCACAAATGAGGACATCTCACAGTGACTGTCCCTTGTGTAATTTCTGCTTGAATTACATAAGGGACAGTCATTGTGAGATGTCCTCATTTGTGACAAGGATAGTCACACATGAGGACATCTCACAGTGATTGTCCCTTGTGTAATTGTCACTTGAATGTATTGCTATTGAACCACATTAATGCTTTTCTTCTTCAACAAATGAGGACAGTCACTCTAAAGACAACATGATAATGTACACTCACTGTAAGGACAGTCACAAATGAGGACATCTCACAGTGACTGTCCCTTGTGTAATTGCCGCTTGAATTACACAAGGGATAGTCATTGTGAGATGTCCTCATTTGTGACAAGGACAGTCACACATGAGGACATCTCACAGTGATTGTCTGTAATGTCCCCTTTTTGGCTAACTTGGAAAACAAGAACAATTACTCCACTTCTCAGACTTACTCTATCAGATACTTACAATTAAACTAAGTAATGGAGGTTACTTAAGATATCAACCACTATTTCAGATTCAATCACAATATGTGTGCAAGATGATATTGATACCAATATGTTTAATAGCACTGTTGGATATAATGATATGAAATATGCTATGAATATGATGTTTCCTATCACTTATAGTGATAGTATAATGATGCTATGTCTGATATAAACAATATCGATATACAATCAATAAGTATTGCTTACAGCAATGTATTTGCTATGTCTGATATGATGATGTAATTATGCAAATGTGTAATATCGCTATGAGTGATATGTTGCTATTTCAGATTCTAAATTATATGCTTGCAACTTCAAATATTGATGCTGTTTCTGACTATCCTTTCTATCTGTGCAATCATGGTGTTGTCTCTGATCTACAATGATAAACTTGAAACCAAACTGCCAAAGGCAGATGCTCTATTGAGTATATCCAAATATGGATAAGTAAATAAAGTTCTAATGATGCCTTGAGTGACTGACGAGAATGCATTCTTATATTGTCTTTAACAAATGAAGAGATGCTATGAATGAGACATGTCTTGTTTCTTCCTCCATGTCCCTTTGTTAATCACACCTTTCCATAATCCGACAGTTCACATAATATTATTTCATTATTTTCTGATCATAGATAACTCCCAGATTGACTCAATATCAAATCTTTTTATGAAGGTAATCTTCCCTAATTGGTAGTGCAACCAGTAGTTAACATCCATTGTGTTTGTATTAGTTTGGTCTAACTATCATTAGTATTTAGTCAATCGATATTAACTCTTGCCTTATCCCATATTGTTATGATTATATCCAATCTTTCTACTCTGATATAAGTCGATATAATTTTCTGATAATTGTCCATTTATTGGTTGATTGCTGGTAATGGAGTTTGATCTTCAAATTGACTTCCATTCCTGTTAATACTTAAGGATACATTGTACTTATTATCCATGACTAATGCCTCATTCATCAATAGCTTGTGATATAATCACTGATGCTTTTGTGTTTCTACAAGATGTGGTTTATCTCAGACAATCGATAATCTTTCAATCCTTTAGTCGATATCCTCCTATGTGGTGTCTATTGATATAGATAGTAGAATTCAATCTAGTTTATGTTATTGTCATGATAACATAGGAAGTGATGGTGCATATTTGCTAGCGGGTCTTCATGTTTGATATTGCTTTATCGGATATGTCATTGTCTAAACTTGTGCAATTAATGATTATTTATAATATATGAATGGTTATCCTTCTTGCTTATCAATACATCTTCTGAAACACATAGCGACCTATCCCTTATTCATATCATGTTGATCTTGACTTCATAGTATTTGGTTCATTAATCATCCTCTCATGGTATCGATGTGTAATGACTAGTGATTGTTGTATCACTTCTTCATTCCTCATCGTGATAGATAATGCAGATGTTTAATGTAGATGTATATCGATTACAGATATTCGATATTGCTTTAAACGTTATTATTATTATTATTATTATTAATGTTATTGTTATTATTAAATATTATAATTAATGATGTTAGTAATATTAATAATATTATAATAAATATTATTATAGTGATAATATATTGTTTTATATTGAGAGGTTTATTAATATTATTTATATATTAAAATTATTATATCAATAATTGATTTAATATTATTACTTAATATATTATTATAATATAATATATATAATTTATTAATAATTATTTATTATTAATTTATATTATAATTATAATCATAATTATATTATTTATTAATATTTTAATATTATTTAATTAACATATTACTTATTATGCTAAATTTATATTATTATTATCTTTTGATAATAATTATATATTATTGTTATATACCGTTAATAATAGATTATTATATATCATCTAATCATTTTATTATTATACTAAGTTCAATATGTCACGGCTCATGACATTGTCCCTTGTGTAATTGCCACTTGAATGTATTGCTATTGAACCACATTAATGCTTTTCTTCTTCAACAAATGAGGACAGTCACTCTAAAGACAACATGATAATGTACACTCATTGTAAGGACAGTCACAAATGAGGACATCTCACAGTGACTGTCCCTTGTGTAATTGCCACTTGAATTACACAAGGGATAGTCATTGTGAGATGTCCTCATTTGTGACAAGGACAGTCACACATGAGGACATCTCACAGTGATTGTCCCTTGTGTAATTGCCACTTGAATGTATTGCTATTGAACCACATTAATGCTTTTCTTCTTCAACAAATGAGGACAGTCACTCTAAAGACACCATGATAATGTACACTCACTGTAAGGACAGTCACAAATGAGGACATCTCATAGTGACTGTCCCTTGTGTAATTTCCACTTGAATGTATTGCTATTCAGCCACATTAATGCTTTTCTTCTTCAACAAATGAGGATAGTCACTCTAAGGACAACATGATAATGTACACTCACTGTAAGTGTACATTATCATGTTGTATTACAAATGGACCTTATGTTGGTCAGGATATAAGTGCAAAAAAAAAAAGGAACGTTGTCATTTGTGTTTTCAACAGCGCCGAGAGAGATTCCCTCCGCGAAATCAAGCGGGTTATCATTTGTGTTTTGAACAAAGCGGGTTGTCATTTGTGTTTTGAACAGCACCGAGAGAGATTCCCTCTACGAAATCAAGTGGGTTGTCATTTGTGTTTTCAACAGCGCCGAGAGAGATTCCCTCTGCAAAATCACAGCTATAATTTCTGAGTACGTTGGGTTTATTTTTCTTTAGTCATTATTATTTAATCTGGTATTCAGCTGTTAGAGAGCTAAAATACCCAGAAATGAGGACATATCTGTGTCCAACACATTTTAAAATGATCACCCCCCTATTATTGTATCACTTCCTCCTTGTTCCTCATTCAAGTGGCAATTACACAAGGGACAGTCACTGTGAGATGTCCTCATTTGTGACAAGGATAGTCACACATGAGGACATCTCACAGTGACTGTCCCTTGTGTAATTTCCACTTGAATGTATTGCTATTCAACCACATTTATGGGCCCGTTTGGACCACGACACACAGTAGCATCTACAGAGAAGAGTATCCCAGGTGTAACAAGTTGTAAGAATATACCAACAGTTCTAAGAAGTTCCCTAGCATGTAGTAGCATCTACAGAGAAGAATATACAACATGAGGGCAGCCACTGTAAAGACAACATGATAATGTACACTCATTGTATGTGTACATTATCATGTTTTCTTTACAGTGACTGACCTCATTCAAGTGGCAATTACACAAGGGACAGTCACTGTGAGATGTCCTCATTTGTGACAAGGACAGTCACACATGAGGATATCTCACAGTGACTGTCCCTTGTGTAATTGCCACTTGATTGTATTTCTATTCAACCACATTTATGGGCCCGTTTGGACCACGGCACATAGTAGCATCTACAGAGAAGAATATCCCAGGTGTAACAAGTTGTAAGAATATACCAATAGTTCTAAGAAGTTCCCTAGCACATAGTAGCATCTTCTAATTGTCTATACCACTTCACAAGGTATTGTTTGCACACATTGTTTTTGGTTCTTTTGATGACCCTTGTTTTGAAATTGCTATTAGGCCTTGTAGCTTATATGTTTTGATTGCTAGAGAGCTTCTAAAGCTAAGCAAGAAGACCATTGCACGAGTTATAGCCGCGCGCTTAGGTTTGAAAATTGTATATTTTTTAATCTAATGAATATTTTAACTAGACTTTTAGCTTATTTTTGCTGTATATTTTAATCTAAAGGGAATCATGGATGTGAACTTGAAAGAATTTTGTACTTAGTTCTTATAGAGAGAATAGTAGTAGTTTATGGTTTAATATCAAATAGAGTTTTCCAATTACAGAAAGTTAATGAATTCTAATAGCTTATATGTTTTGATTGCTGGAGAGCTTCTAGAGCTAAGCAAGAAGACCATTGCACGAGTTATAGCCGCGCGCTCAGGTTTGAAAATTGTATATATTTTAATCTAATGTATATTTTAATCCTTTTGCCATGTCATGTAATATGTCTTGCCTTGTAGCTTATATGTTTTGAAATTGCTGTTAGGCCTTGTAGCTTATATGTTTTGATTGCTAGAGAGCTTCTAGAGCTAAGCAAGAAGACCATTGCACTAGTCGTAGCCGCGCGCTCAGGCATGAAAATTGTATATTTTTTAATCTAATGTATATTTTAACTAGACTTTTAAAATATTAAAGGATTTAACTAGGTCTAAGAAGATTTGTGTACTTTTGACAATTTTGCTTAGTCACTGAAAGTTGTAGACCGAAGTTTTCATAGCCCAATTTTTGCTTCCTGCGAAGAACGATCATGTCAGATAATATAAGTGAAGAACAAAATAGGGAGACAATCGCTAGATTGTGGTCTAACTTGAAAAGAAAAGGTGATGGAAAATGTTATTGTCCCTGCAAAATTTGTAAGGGCTTAAACCGTAGAAGACTGCTAATCAAAACAGTTAAGAGACATTGTAGGGAGAATGGTCAAATTGAAGGGAGGCATGACTATCATCCACTGGTAAGTTGTTCATTATATCATTTTAACAATTTATATACATATGAAATCACTTGATGATGAGTTGAAGATCATGGTTTATTTATGTTAATCAATTTTATATAGGTTGATCTCCCCAGGGAAGTACATGATATGGAGGAACATGGGGGTGCGAATATCCAAGGTGAAGATAATGATCCCATGGAAGATGATGATCATGCGCCAGAAAACACAATTGAAGATGATGGTATAAATACATTGATCCATGACACATTTAGTCCAAGCGGATCTGATCATGATGATGATGATAGCCTCGATGTACCTCTACTTGAGAAGGCATACGAGCCCCTATACAAAGACTCCCAAACAACTCTTCTCTTTGCTGTATTGTTGTTGTTGAACTTGAAGGTTATGAATGGTTTATCCAACATAACAATGTCACGTATGTTAAGGTATGTCATATATGTCTTTATAGTTAACAAAGGGTGAATAATGTACCACTAATATTGTTTATATTAACAACTTATATTTTTTGCTGTAGATTGATAGGCGAGTTTTTGTTACCACCATCAAATATTCTACCTCGCTCATATCAAGAATTATCTACTATTATGAAAGATATTGGAATGGAGTATCAAGCAATACATGCTTGTCCCAATGATCATATTATATATTATAAAGAACATGAATTTGCAACACAATGCCCTGTATGTCATACGAGTAGATATCGAACAGATCGAATAACAAAAAAGGTGCCTCACAAGGCTCTTCGTTACATCCCCATTATTCCACGGATGCGACAATTATTCAGGTGTACTAGCTTGGCACAATTTATGGATTACCATGCACACAATAGAAGTCGAGATGACATTATTCGAATCCCTGCGGATGGTTTGGAATTTATGCACATAGAGGAAAAGTGGCAACACTTCAAAGAAGAACCTCGTAATCTCAGGCTTTCATTGGCAGCAGATGGTGTCAATCCATTTGGAGAGATGAGATCTATTTGCTCGGTGTGGCCTGTTTTTGTTATCAACAATAACATTCCTCTGTGGATGTCAATAAAGAGGGAGCACATTATGTTGGCAATGATTGTTCCAGGTATTTTATCATTTGATAGTTATTAATTTACATGTACTTACAAATCTTACAGTAAAATGGTCACAATAATTATGTAATGTTACTGTTCATTCAAGTAGGTAAATATCAAGTTAAAGATATGAATGTATATATTGAGCCTCTTATTGACGAGTTGGTGGAGTTATGGAATGGTGTCAC
Organism: Chamaecyparis obtusa; assembly: GCA_027943335.1. Taxonomy (NCBI): domain Eukaryota; kingdom Viridiplantae; phylum Streptophyta; class Pinopsida; order Cupressales; family Cupressaceae; genus Chamaecyparis; species Chamaecyparis obtusa. The sequence continues at coordinate 175,644 of BSBK01007576.1, read as the reverse complement.
TATGTATGACGTGTCTAGACCAATAGGACAAAGACAATTTCAATTCCATGCAATACTTGTATGGACAATACATGATGCCCCAGGGCTAACACATTTTTGTGGTATGTTATAGTGAATTCAAGTTGCGCATGATAATTCTAATTATAAAAATCAACATATTTAATAATTCAATTATATCATTATCTTGTAGGTCTTCAAACAAAGGGAAAATTTGCATGTCCAGTTTGTGGTCCAAAGATGAAATCTCATCATTCAAAAAGTTTAGGAAAGCATGTGTTTGATGAGTACAGACACTTCCTCCACAGGAATCATAAGTATCGAAGTATGGAAAAACATCTTTTCAATGGGAAAGAAGAGACTACATCAAAGCCACGAAGAATGACAACTCGCCTATGGAAGTTGGAATATAATAGAATTAATCATCGAGGTAATGTCATTCCACTTAATGGTTTATGTTTGTAATTTATATATTTCTATTGTGATTTTTGTTTACTAATTATGTAATTGATGATTGTGAAGGTCGTCAAGGCACTACTGACAACCTTCCAAAGGGACTAAAAAGCTATCCCAGACAATTTAGTAGGTTGCCCTACTACGAGGACCTACAAATTGTGCATTTGTTTGATCTTATGCATGTTGGAAAGAATATAACAGAGACATTGTGGAAAATACTGGATGGAAGGCGTGACAAAGAAAAAATTGTCAAAATTTGTAATGACATTCATGAATCCAATCATGCACTGAAGAATTTCATTCACTCAAATAGCAATAGAGATCAGATTAATATAAGTGCCCTTCCTTGGTTATTAACGGAGCAGCAAAGTGATGCCATAAAAGAAGTCATATGAAAAATTTGATTTCCCACAGGATTTGCTGGGAACATAAGCAATCTCATATCAAAGAAAAGTGAATTTGGGCCAGGGCTCAAAACGCATGATTGGCATACTTTCATCAAGGTAAGTTATGTTCTTCTGTATTTACAATATATTCATAAACTACGTGTACTATTCATTATGTTATGTTAGAAAATAATGAAATGATTGGTTTATAATTACTGCAGTACGTGCTACCTCTATCTCTCCCAGAGCACTTCAACAATAACATCAAACAAGTGATATATGATCTTGGAAAATACATGAGGTAAGTAGTAATATCTGTTCAATTTGTTGTATATATTTATTATATTCGCGATTTGTTTTTCTTGCTATGTAATCTATTGTATATTATTTTGTAAAGTCTCGTATTTATATATTTTTTGTGACTTGAATCTCTTAATGTAGGTGGTTGTCATCTAAAGAAATCCATAAAGAAGATATAAACTATTGGAAGAGAAGAATTCTTCATTTACTATGTGAAATGCAAAAGTGTCTACCTCCAACTTTTTTCAATGCACAAGAACACTACCTCATACACCAAGTTGAGGAGATTGAATTGTGTGGACCTGCACACACTAGGTCAATGTGGATGGTTGAGAGGCACTTGAAATCTTTGAAGGTTTTGGTTCGACAAAGAGCACATCCTGAGGGTTCTATGGTAGAGGGATGCATGGTATACCAGACTATGGTGTACATTACTGAATATCTTCCTAAGTTTGCTTCAAATATCCATGTAGATCACATTTGGGATCTCGACCCTTTTAAAAAATTCAAAAGGGAGTACTTGATGGGGAAAGGTAGATTGAGGAAAGTGACAGGTAATAAATTATAAGATGTTATTGTAATAAATTATTTCTTAATCTTCAAAATAAATCGGTTGTAAGTCGTCTATTTTTTTTTTGTACAGTTGCTTGAGAGTGGGATGCACTACATTTGTATATTGCAAACAATCTTGATTGGATGACGGTATGGATTGAACGATGTCAACATTCTAGTCACACACTAACATGGGAAGGTGTATCTTCATTGGTTAAAGAAGCTCATTGTAATGGAGATTCTAATGTTACGCAAAGGGAAATAGATTTAGCATATGGTTTAAGAGATTTCCAGGTACGTACAAAATTATTAATCACCCGTATGTTTATCAACTCATGATATAATAATTTTGACATGTTTCACATATTATTGTAGGTTAAACACCACAGGGGTATGTTCTGTAATGGTCAAAAATTTCGCGTCAAAGTGTTGGATGACACGAAGAAAACTTGTGATTCTGGAATAACTGCAGTCTTTCAAGTGACTAATATTTCATCTAGAAATGACTTAGATCCTCAAGAGTCTAAAAATCAATACTATGGCATTTTGGATGATATACTTGAGTGCGACTTTAGTTCCTTCAAATTAGTACTCTTCGTTGTCAAATGGTACAAGCTACGACTTAATCCAAATGATCCTAATAGAACTGTTATTGAACATGATAATGGATTTACAATGGTTAATACAAGGTCGTTTGAGCCAGTTGGGGATGAGCCCTATGTTCTTCCAAGCCAATGTGAGCAGGTATTTTACTCAGAGGTTTCACATAAACCAGGTTGGTCATTTGTTGTTAGACATGAACCGAGAGGAAGGCCGATAAAGTATAATGCGATGGAAGAAGAAGATACCGAAGAAGTAGAAGATGATGTAGATGATGATCACAATCGACAATTATTGGATGATGTTCCTGAGACAAATTTTCATGAAGAAGAAGAAGAAGATGATGATGATGATGCTGCTACTGATGATGATGATGAAGATGATGTTGATGTTGATGATGATGATGTTGATGATGACGACAACGACGACGATGATGATGCTGACGATGACGAGGATGATGATGATGATGATGATGATGATGATGAGGATGATGATGATGAAATTTAAAGGTATGCCATCAATCCTTAATGTATTTAATATTCATTTCTTGATAGAAATATATTTGTCTTAAATGGTTACATAGTTTATTCATTATCTATTTAAAAGCTACAAGTTTCAACTACAAATAGAATACTGCTAATCTAAATTAACTATTAATCTAAATTAATTAAATAAAACTATTTAAAACACATATTAATGTGAGCCTGATTTAAGTGTTATAATGTGTACGTTTTAATGTTTTTAATTTTTATGTGATGCTTATGATGGATGTGATTATGATTATGATGTGATTATGCTCACGATAATTGAATTACATTTGCAGGAAATTGAACCCCTTTCAAGAGCATCCTGCACAGTCTCATGGATCGACAGGTATAAGTCAATACACCTTATAGAAAGTCTATTTAATACACTTATCAATAGTAAGATTGATGTCTTCTAAGATCTCTCCCATTTGCAGGTACCAGCAAATAGGTATTTGTCAGAAGTGTCTTCCTCGAGTGAGGGAAATATAGGAATAGAAGAGGAAAGTGAGACATGCAGTTTACCTAGAATAGGGAGATTAACTAGAGGTCAAAGGACTAGAAGGAAATTCAATAAAAACATGAAATTTTTCCTTGCTCAAGGGGGGTCATGTTCTTATGATGATGAGATGAAAGGCGACATCGAGGTGCCCTTGAGGTACCAACATCTACAGAAACATTGGGTACCCAAGGAACTTCCTCCAATAAACACTGATTTTTGTGTTAATGAGAGGATATATCGCATAGCACCATCATCATTACATGGTTTGGGCCTATTTTCTATGGATGGCATAAAGGTGTCTTACAACAAAGTTTCTGAATTGATGGAGTATGTTGGACCATGTTACGATTACAAAAGTTGGATGCATATTGTTCAATATAAAAAAAGTATGTGTAGGTATGCACTCTCGGAAAATTATATACAACAGCAAGACAATAATCAAAGTAAAAGTGTGGCTATATACATTGATGGAAGGCCAAAAGCAACAGGGAATATTGCGGGTTTTATAAATAGTACACGACCTGGGTCAACTATAAAGCAACCCAATTGCATATTTGAGGCGCGCGAGGGAAATCGTGTATTCATCTGTGCGATAAAATCAATACGTGCAGGGGAAGAGCTGCTTATTGATTACAATTTGAACCGCATAGATACAAACGAGGCTACTATCATGGGGGTGGTACATACTATTAAACCAACTTCTAATCAATGACTCCAACATACCATTTAGTTATTAAATTTTTGGCTAACATTTTTATACTTGATCTTTGACACAGGGGCACAATATGGAGCAACCGCCCGAAGGTGATGGTGACGATATTCCTAGCTCAACTACACATGAGCAGGTAAAACTCATTGTAATTGTGCAAACTAGATAGAAGCAAAATGTTATTTTTTTTAATGTTATTTTCTTCATTGTTTTGGAGTAATTTTGATAATACTAATACTATTGTTGTCACAGAGGGCCAGTGGTCGGAGAGAGGGAAAGCAACCTGCAGTCCCTCAGGAGTCCCCCCTTGTGGACCCTTTTTTTATTGATTTAGCAGAGACCGATGACCCGATCGGTTCCATTAAAAAGCTGCTAAAGAAAATTGGGAAAGAACTTCTACATTTGGTATCCATACATCCTCAGACTCAGGAAATAAAAGATAGGGCAGCTGAGTTGTTGTGCACTTCTGAAAACTTTAAACTAAGTATTAATGAAATTTTTAATTATTACAAGAGTTCAATAATGGTTTTTATGTTATGCTCTTTTATGACATTAATTAAAATATGGATGCATTGTCTTTACAGAGTTATTTGCGTAATTTTGAACCCCATTCCCATGATGAGGCCGGTATTGCAAGTGGTTCAGGTAGATCACATGTTCCATTCCCCACTTGTGTTTTCCACTGAATATATATAGGAATGATCATAATCATTGACAATACATGCTCGAACAATCTTTTTTTTTAATGCTCTAACAATCTTGTCCATGCTAGTCCACGCGTTCTATATTTATGCATGCTCTAACAATTTTATTCTTCAGCTCCTTTCCATGATGATATGACAACGCCGCCTCCATCCAGGACAGCCACAAATGTCTTGCCGACTGCCATGTCAACAACACACAGCCTAAATGCACCAACTGTTGCACCATCTACTGGTACACAAATCCCTCTTTTTCTCTCTTTTGTTATGTGTTTAAGTGTTATGTGTTTATGATGTAGATCCTTTGATTGTGTTTGTGCCATGGGTGCTCTGCACCAATTTATTTCCCTTGAAGTATTATTTCTTGGAGGCATTTGATAATGGTTTTCATTTTTTGCAATAGGAGATGCAACAAGTCTCGATGCAACATCATTTCCTGGATGTTCCCGTGTTCCTAGTACGGGAATGGTGAAGGATTGCGTATTGATCATCAGCGACGATGAAGGCATTCCCTTAAAAGTAGCCAAAGTTCCAGGTACTTTAAAGTTATTATTATTCTATAGTGATATAATAGTAATTTAGTTTTTTATCACTCTTCATCGACTAATGATCCCATGATTATTTTGTAGGGAATGATATTTTTTGGTGAAAACTTGGTGACGAGTGTTTGCGGATATTCGGGCCCACCATACGTACATGGTGGAACATCATATCCTAACTAAAACCCCAAACCACTATTTTGATTTCATATCATTGCTAGAATAGTTTTCCTTTTCATCAATTTCTTGAACTATATTAAAGGTAGCTTCTCTTCATTTATGAGTCTAACATGTTTTTTTTTACTTAAAAGGTGGAATAACCAAGATAAAAAGTTGAAGGATGATCTTGTACATAGTATGACCCAGCTTTTTGGACCTCGTGCATTCGAGAGAAACAAGCTCCTTGAAAGAGCTGGTTTATGTTTGAAGTATATTAGGGACCAGTACAAGAAATATTTAGAGGTTAACCCAAGGCACGAGTGTCCGCCCTGTGTTCTTGAGGCTGAGTGGCAGGCTTTGATTTTGGATGGAAAGTATAAAGCCGACATGAAAAAAGGAATTACGCCAGTAGAGAGTAGAGCAAGGTATGTGATACTTTTGAGAATGTAATTATGTACTAATTAACCTCTAAATTTTTCCTGTACTGGTCTCTAACATATTTCAAACTTTTCATAGATTGCCTGACACATCAAAGGAAACAAAGGCAAGATTAGAAAAGCACGGGACACACAAGCTCGGCTCTGGTGGTTTTTCCAAACTTCAAGCACGAGTTGTAAGTATTAGTAAATGAAAACTTGTATCAATTTTTTTATATATTGCAAGGAAATTTTTTTTGATCAAACAATGCAAGTAAAATTCACCATACCAAGCAAAAATGTAGGGGTCAGAGTTCAATAGATGCCTCACAGAAGAGGACAAGAGAATTGGCTTCCAACAAGGCTATAGAGTCGTGGCTGAACGACTACGAGCTGAAATCAGTGTGCAAGGTTCAAATAATGATGCATCTGAGCCACAGGTAAATAAGCTAAATGAAATTTATTTAAAATTGAATACTTTACCAATTAGTCTATTTGATGTTAAGTTCTAATATAAAGTGAGTATATCTGTTTTAAGAAAGCAATGATAACAATGTGTAGGATATTGGAATGCAGCCTGGCAATCCTTCTACACAATCTATGCATAATGAAGGTTCGCATGATGTGCATCCTAGTGGTGGAGGTATACATTTGCTATTAAAATTTTTATATGTAATTACAATTGGTGTTTGGATTAATGTAACATTTTGTATAGCAACTGTAGAGGATCGAGGGGTCGGTGCTCATGAGCATGTTGAGGTTGAGTCTAGACAAAATGATGTGGCCAGATCAGGTAATTAAAGAGCGCCACAGTTATGTTCTTTAAAATAATTAAATACTTGTAACAATTATAATTAAATATTTTAAATTTAACTCTTTTATTTGTTATTGTAGAGGACCCCCCTTTGCAGCAGCATAGGAATTTGAGATCATCAAGAACAGAGAACAAAACAACTGATGAGGGGGGTATTGATGATAACACTGATGCTCCTCTTAGAGCTTACATAGAAAAAAAAATTAGAAAGAGAAAAAAGAAATGATTGTCATCTAAATACCTTAATTGATAATGACTGAATTTTATGTCTCAATGAATTTAATTATGTGCTAATGAATGTTCATGAATTATGTGTTTATTTTCATATTGATGAATGTTGCGTGTTAACGAATCTAATGTGTTAATGAATGTTATCATGTGATATTGATTGAATGTTACATTTTATTAATAATTGAAAGAATGAATGAATGTTAGATGTTAACGGGGAATGTAGAGTGATGTTAGGGGGAGGGGGGTGGGGCCAAATGAGCTTCCACCTTCATGTGGTTGGCCCTGTTTAGTAGAGAATATTAAACTATATTCTCGAAACAAAGTGAAGCTCAATAAGATACTAAATGAGTCAAAATGGTTATCAAGGTCCTCTATCCATAAGATACTTGTAGTCAAAATGGTTATTAATAAGATACTTGTAGTCAAAATGGTTATCTAGGTCCTCTATCCATTCCATAAGTTCTTCACCATTCAAACTTCCTCCATAATAAGGAATGTGCTCTAGGTTAGTCATGAAGCCTAGCATGGACTCTCTGTCAGATAGAGCCACTATTTCAGAGCCTTTTCTGTGCATTTCCTTCAAGCACTGTATAGTGTACGGATGTGAAAGGGAGGGCAGACCAGTGTGGAAGTTAGAGTATTTATATCTTATGCTTTGAGAGTTTATTTGGTAGATTCAAGACACCTTATATCAAAGTTATTCCTTTTTCTTATCTGTTGTTCTGTCAAACCCTCATTTTTTGGGTTATTGCATTTAAATGGCCTTAACTTGCAAATAAACCATAGGATATCCTCTATTCTTTGTAAAATGCAAGTTAAGGGGGTTTATTTTCATATTTTAAAAGCTTTGGAATAGGATACTAAGCCAGAGAATTTCGAGAGCAAGCCCTAGGTCAAGCCCCAGGTGTAACAAGCTCTAAGAATATACCAATAGTTCTAAGAAGTTCCCTAGCACACAGTAGCATCTACAGAGAAGAATATACAACATGAGGGCAGTCACTATAAAGACAACATGATAATGTACACTCATTGTATGTGTACATTATCATGTTGTCTTTACAGTGACTGTCCTCATTCAAGTGGCAATTACACAAGGGACAGTCACTGTGAGATGTCCTCATTTGTGACAAGGACAGTCACACATGAGGACATCTCACAGTCACTGTCCCTTGTGTAATTTCCACTTGAATGTATTGTTATTCAACCACATTTATGGGCCCATTTGGACCATGACACACAGTAGCATCTACACAGAAGAAGTTTGGTATGCAATGGTCTTGAAACCTCCTGAGAAATTCTTGGTATGCATTTGTGTGGTGCAAAAGCTTCGTTGAAAGAGAAAAAGAAGAAAAGAATAGAAATGATTTTTTTTCTTTTTATGTCATATACTGTAACCAGCTACTTATAACTTGCAAAAATTATTATAACCATTTGAAATTGAAACTTAGTTTAATGTGAAACTGAGAACTGCTTTATTAGAGATTTCTGTGATTTAGATTCAGACATCAAGAACATTGTTTGCCTAATATTGTGATTAATGTTTATTTATTAATATCTCATACTGACAAACAATTGATAATTGTAGGGAAAACATCATTGGGGGTCTTTGAGGATCCACCAGAAGCCAAGGAGAAAATGTATTCAAATGCTAAAGATGGTGTAACAGTCCTTACAGCTGTTGAACCTTGCTGTGTAGATCATCTCCGATTCTCCAAGTTCAACAGTACTGTGGTATTCCTTTGGATACTTCTAATGGTAAATTTCAAACATCAAGTTCTTTTCGTATGAAACTACTACATTTGTAATCTGTAGTTTTAAACTTTTAGTTTATAAATGTTCATCAGCTTTAGTTCGTATGCTGCCATTTCAAGTATGATTAATGAAGTTACCTTTATCACAGGATGAAAGTGAGCAGTCAGCATACTGGTACGGAGTTGGCAGCATTGATACGGTGACTAGGGCATCGTTTAATGGTGGTATTGTGTTTTCCCGTGTTTAGGGCATCGGCCTTTTGAAGCATTGCCTTCATCTTTCTTAAGTCTGAGTTTTAAGTTTGTTTATCTCTCTCGGCGCTGTTGAAAATACAAATGACAATGTTCTTGTTTGTTTTGCCCTTATATCCTGATGTGATTTCACGGAGGGTTACAGCGCTGTTGAAAACACAAATGAAAACACAAATCCCTTGTGTAATTGCCACTTGAAGGAGGACAGTCACTGTAAAGACAACATGATAATGTACACTTACAGTGAGTGTACATTATCATGTTGTCTTTAGAGTGACTATCCTCATTTGTTGAAGAAGAAAAGCATTAATGTGGCTGAATAGCAATACATTCAAGTGGCAATCACACAAGGGACAGTCACTGTGAGATGTCCTCATTTGTGACTATCCTTATAGTGAGTGTACATTATCATGTTGTCTTTAGAGTGACTGTCCTCATTTGTTGAAGAAGAAAAGCATTAATGTGGTTCAATAGCAATACATTCAAGTGGCAATTACACAAGGGACAATCGATCACTGTGAGATGTCCTCATGTGTGACTATCCTTGTCACAAATGAGGACATCTCACAATGACTATCCCTTCTGTAATTGCCACTTGAATGAGGACAGTCACTGTAAAGACAACATGATAATGTACACATACAATGAGTGTACATTATCATGTTGTCTTTACAGTGGCTGCCCTCATGTTGTATATTCTTCTCTGTAGATGCTACTATGTGCTAGGGAACTTCTTAGAACTGTTGGTATATTCTTACAACTTGTTACACCTGGGATATTCTTCTCTGTAGATGCTATTGTGTGCCGTGGTCCAAATAGGCCCATAAATGTGGTTGAATAGCAATACATTCAAGTGGAAATTACACAAGGGATAGTCACTGTGAGATGTCATCATGTGTGACTGTCCTTGTCACAAATGAGGACATCTCACAGTGACTGTCCCTTGTGTAATTGCCACTTGAAGGAAAAAAGCATTAATGTGGTTCAATAGCAATGTATTCAAGCGGCAATTACACAAGGGATAATCACTCTAAGATTTCCTCATTTGTGACTATCCTTACAGTGAGTTTACATTATCATGTTGTCTTTACAGTGACTGTCCTCATTTGTTGAAGGAAAAAAGCATTAATGTGGTTCAATAGTGATGCAGAGTAGTCAGCAAGAAACTTGGATCTATGTCCCAACCCACTTCAAGACACCAAAATGACTCAACCAATCAATTAGGCTCTGATTTCTATAGTTTAATGTTTAAACTCTGCAAAGTAATGAATTTGAAGGTTTCAAGGATCACACAACAACTTATGGACTCAATCCCATTCAATAACAAATTTCCTTTTAGGGACAAGTTCCCTGATTTTCTATCAAAAGAGACTTTTAAGGTTCTAGATCTTACTTCCTACAGAAAAACTTAGAAACCCCTTAGATATCATCTAAATAACAAGAATCATGCATTGGTTGTGATCTAAACAACCCAAGACATCAAAATAACAAACTGACCTAGTGACCCTAGTAGGTCTCCCAAACCTGCTCTGCAGCCATAACTCTGCAACTTGCCAAAGGACTCTAAGAAGTTATATGTTTTCTAAGTACCCTTTTTGGATTTCTAATAGACCACCAACTCATCCCAGACCCTGACTCCACTCCAGCATATCAATGTCTTCATTGAGTCCGCAGACCTAATGCATGCTTTTAGGTGTGGGTTCCAAAACAAAGCATTGAAAATGGGTGTATGAAACCAAGATCAGAGTTTTGGAGTGTTCTCCTAATCCAGATAAACAAGAATGCACAAGTTTTCAAGTCCTCAATACGATGCAAGCTTCTGATTTTATTCTGATTACCATCTTCCCAGCCAAAAACATGGTAGTTTTTGATCTAGGGCTCGCTCTCAACAAATGCAGATGCAACCCCCTGCCTCAGGGCTTTTAGAATATACAAATATACATCCTTAACTCTAATTCCACCAAGGAAGAAGGAATTCCAATGGTTGAAACGTGAGTTAAGGTCTTTACATCAGTCAAACCCTGAAAATGAGGGTTTGTAAACAATGCACAGAAAATTTGAAATAACTTAGATATAAAACAAAGAGAATCAATCAAACCAACTTCCAAAGCATCAGATGTCACTATTACAACTTCCAAGCAAATTTTATCATCCAACCACCATCCGTACAGCCGTACAGAGTTCATTTTTCACCAGAAATGCACTAAAACAGGGTTATTTTTATTTTTTATGAAAGCAAAATGATTACAATACTGGTTCTCTGTTTGTCTTCGACCATTTGAAGCCTAAAATAGGCTCTCCAAATGTTGGTTCAACCATCTAGGTGGTTAGAACAGTTTATCCAACAAATGTCAACTTTGCTAAGCAACTTTTAAAGTTGCATTACAACTTTGCAAACAACTTTGCCGAGAAGGTTAAAAATGTGTTGTGAAACTTTAGGAACCTTATTAAAGTTATTTTGGACCTTCAAACTTCTTAACAACATCTACAAGACACCTAATAAACACTTACTATGCTCATTTCATCCAAGGACTCAAAAGATGCCCAAGGTTTATAAGTCACCAAGGGGTCTTGTGTCCAACAAGTGGATGTTTATAAGGAGATAAAATCAATCCTTAATATTTATTACAAACCAAGAAAACATCTAAAACTCCTATTATAATTTATTATCATTCAAAAAGACTCTGATTTTTCATTCAAAAAGACTCTGATTTGTTAATCAAAAGGACCTTTCACCAGTCAATCCTTCAAAGCTCCAAGGTGAAAATCTTATGTTCCAATTGATAGGATTTGACTCCTTGGCTTCATGGCAACTTCCTTCAATCATGGTGTCTTTGGCTTGCATTAGGGATGCCCCTGCATCAAATAGCAATGCATTCAAGTGGCAATTACACAAGGGACAGTACATGCCCATTAAAGTTGGTGTTTTGTTATCCAGCATGACAATGGAGACAACATACTCTGTGTCAATTTTACTGATCAAATTTCCCTCCGCCAGGCAAAGCAACAATCTGGGTATGATAAGGTGAAATTTTGTAGTCCTTTTGGGTATGATAACAGTTCCAGTTTCCAATAAGATGGTTCATTTTTATAATCTAGCTTCAATTTCTCTTGTGAAAATCTTTTTTTCATTTTATGGGTGGTAAAATATAATTATTATGCTAGAGATGTGTACTTATGGATGATAATGAAACAAAATGATAAGATTTAAGACTCTTGTTTTTTTTTTAAATAGCAATTTAAGTTTCCTTCTATTATAAATTACTGTTTTTCTATTTTTTAATGTATCTTTCCAGATCTTTTATATCAATTTTATTTATGAAATATAAATATATTAATAATGTTTTAGTGTTTTTAGGATTAGTTTATATCAATTCTATGTATCATCATTCGTCATTCAATTGTCAGTATTATTAATTTAGACTGTGCAATTGTAGAACTACTCGAATATGGGTTGGATGGATACTCAAGCAGGGGAACCCTCCTCAAATATCTCAAGCAGTGAACTTGGAAAAATGTGTCCTGAAGGAACCCTTTCCATCAGAGAGATAAAAGTACAAACAAGTAAAAGAAGCAGGCTCTGCAAATATGTTTTTGAGAAGAAAAATGATAGATTATTCGAGTATGGTTCATGAGGTATATCTAAAAAGACATTTTTTTTCTTATTATAATAAAAGAGGAAGTTCTGAATGTCAAAGTTGAGTGAAACAAAAATTATTTTCATCAAATTTTGTTAGGCTTGCTTTTGGGAATAGTTTCTTACAATATTGCTATTAAGATTTTTATTGTGTAGTTTTTAGATTAGGTTTATAAAATTATATTTCATGAGTAGTGATTCATATTAATCAATTAACGATACTTTTGGAAGGTATTTTCAATGTGTCAAATTTTGATATTTTTACAAGAATTAGATTGTGTGATTTTTTTAATTAAAGTCATTGACTCATATTTCATAAATAATAGTTCTCATGAATCCATCTCTTATAAGATTGAATAGTCTATTTAGGAAGTATTTCTGATAGTATGTCAAATTATGATATTACTATTACCATTAGATTGCATGGCTTTGAAGTCAACCTCGTTGACCCATATTCTTCTCTGTAGATGCTACTATGTGCTAGGGAACTTCTTAGAACTGTTGGTATATTCTTACAACTTGTTACACCTGGGATATTCTTCTCTGTAGATGCTACTATGTGCCGCAGTCCAAACGGGCCCATAAATGTGGTTGAATAGCAATACATTCAAGTGGCAATTACACAAGGGACAGTCACTGTGAGATGTCCTCATGTGTGACTGTCCTTGTCACAAATGAGGACATCTCACAGTGACTGTCCCTTGTGTAATTTCCACTTGAATGAGGACAGTCACTGTAAAGAAAACATGATAATGTACACATACAATGAGTGTACATTATCATGTTGTCTTTACAGTGGCTGCCCTCATGTTGTATATTCTTCTCTGTAGATGCTACTATGTGCTAGGGAACTTCTTAGAACTGTTGGTATATTCTTACAACTTGTTACACCTGGGATATTCTTCTCTGTAGATGCTACTGTGTGTTGTGGTCCAAACGGGCCCATAAATGTGGTTGAATAGCAATACATTCAAGTGGCAATTACACAAGGGACAGTCACTATGAGATGTCCTCATGTGTGACTGTCCTTGTCACAAATGAGGACATCTCACAGTGACTGTCCCTTGTGTAATTTCCACTTGAATGAGGACAGTCACTGTAAAGACAACATGATAATGTACACAAGTACCATGAAGGTAGTTGCAAGTTAGGGCTGTTTCATTGCATACCTGAAACAATGAAGATGTTACGGTCCACAAAACATTTGTGCTTGAAAGATGAATAAATAAAATTAAACTTCTAAATAACCAAAGCCGCTAACAATAAATTCAACACAGATATGTCCTCATTTCTAGGTATTTTAGCTCTATAACAGCTGAATACCAGATTACATAATAATGACAAAAGAAAAATAAACCCAACGTACTCAAAAATTGTAGCTATGATTTCACGGAGGGAATCTCTCTCGGCACTGTTGAAAATACAAATGACAACATTTCTCTACATTATCATGTTGCCTTTACAGTGACTGTCCCTTGTGTAATTGCCACTTGAAGGAGGACAGTCACTGTAAAGACAACATGATAATGTACACTTACAGCCCGTGTACATTATCATGTTGTCTTTAGAGTGACTATCCTCATTTGTTGAAGAAGAAAAGCATTAATGTGGCTGAATAGCAATACATTCAAGTGGCAATTACACAAGGGACAGTCACTGTGAGATGTCCTCATTTGTGACTATCCTTATAGTGAGTGTACATTATCATGTTGTCTTTATAGTGACTGTCCTCATTTGTTGAAGGAAAAAAGCATTAATGTGGTTCATTAGCAATGTATTCAAGCGGCAATTACACAAGGGATAGTCACTCTGAGATTTCCTCATTTGTGACTATCCTTACAGTGAGTGTACATTATCATGTTGTCTTTACAGTGACTGTCCTCATTTGTTGAAGGAAAAAAGCATTAATGTGGTTCAATAGCAATGTATTCAAGCGGTAATTACACAAGGGATAATCACTCTGAGATTTCCTCATTTGTGACTATCCTTACAGTGAGTGTACATTATCATGTTGTCTTTACAGTGACTGTCCTCATTTGTTGAAGGAAAAAAGCATTAATGTGGTTCAATAGCAATGCATTCAAGTGGCAATTACACAAGGGACAGTACATGCCCATTAAAGTTGGTGTTTTGTTATCCAGCATGACAATGGAGACAGCATACTCTGTGTCAATTTTACTGATCAAATTTCCCTCCGCCAGGCAAAGCAACAATCTGGGTATGATAAGGTAAAGTTTTTGCAACAATTTCTTGCTGCTGCTAAGGTTACCATTATTTATGGTTTCTATTATATAGTTCTATCTATATTGCTATATGGCCTTTTGTTTAGGATTAAGTAGACGAGGGAAAATATTTCTTTTGTGGATTGTAAACAAAACATTGAATTATTTCAGAGAACAGATCTAAATCTATAAGATGCTACGATGGAGCACATGACCATGTACTTGTGAATATTAGGATCCATGTTAATCAAATGACTGCTTTATGTAAATTACTTTTGAGTAAGTAAAAGGCAATACAATTTTTTGAAGTGTGCAAGGATTTTTATGATATACGGGTGTACGAAGAAATGAATCTGTGTTGTTTTGTATCAATATCAAACATCTCTGATATATTTTCATGTTTTTATAATCTATTTTGCAGATGAAAATTGTCCAACAGATAAAGATTGGGAACTTCTCCCAGCATCTGTACCTGCATCTCTCTTATATACTACAAGTTTCTTGCCATCAGAAATTGCAGTTCCCTCACGTGACATTGATGGTGAAGTGTTCTTTTCAGAACCATCATCTGTGGTTACCAATGCTCCTGTTTTAGGCAATATGTTTGTTGCATTCCATGAGCCATTGGTCAAGTTTCTTCTACAAGCTTCTGATGCCTCAAAATCTAAGCAGCGCCTACGCATGCCTCGTTGTGGTTGATTATCATTCTGTACATGAATTATAATGAGTAATCAGTTTTGGGCCTTGGAATCTTGTATGTAACATGCACAGGCATTTCATGGCTAAATGAATCTATTTTAAAAGCATCAACTTTTCTTACATGATGCTGGATACATAAGTAGAACAAGCGTATATCAAATTGGAAGCAATCAGAACTCCACAATGACATATTATTTAGAGTACTCTTCAGTTTAAGTAATAATGCATATATTGACACTGTAAAGACAACATGATAATGTACACTCGCTGTAAGGACAGTCACAAATGAGGACATCTCACAGTGACTGTCCCTAGTGTAATTGCCACTTGAATGTATTGCTATTCAGCCACATTAATGCTTTTCTTCTTCAACAAATGAGGATAGTCACTGTAAAGACATTATCATGTTGTCTTTACAGTGACTATCCTCATTTGTTGAAGAAGAAAAGCATTAATGTGGCTGAATAGCAATACATTCAAGTGGCAATTACACAAGGGACAGTCACTGTGAGATGTCCTCATTTGTGACTATCCTTACAGTGAGTGTACATTATCATGTTGTCTTTACAGTGGCTGTCCTCATTTGTTGAAAGAAAAAAGCATTAATGTGGTTCATTAGCAATGTATTAAATAAATTTTTTTTTAATCCACCCACGGGCGTCGCCATTGCGACGGGAGCCCGTCGTAATGCGCTGCAGGTGCCTGTCGTAATGCGATGCAGGCGCCCGTTGCAATTTCTTGGGAGGACAATCGCAATTGCGACGGCCCTCCGAAGCCATGCGACGGGGGGGCGACGCCCATGCCGCTAACAAATCTTAGCGACATTGCGACGGGAGGGCGCCGCAATTGCGATGGCTACCCATAGACGTCGCAATTTGTGACTAAAAAATAGTGACGTCTATGGGTGTTGCTATTGCGACACATAGCCGTCACAATTGAGACACATAGCCATCGCAAAATGCCCCCAAATGTATTAGTGTCTGCTAGGTAACAAATCCTTCAAAGCATTGGTCAAAAATTTTGTCACTCAATACTACTATAATATATAACATGAAATTACCATGCTTGACATTTGCAATACCAAACAAAAGGAGGGAGAACCTTATCGATATTTTTACAAAGATGGAGGTGACTCTTTTCTAAATACCCACACAGTATTTCAAAAGAAGAATGGTCATTTTCATAAATAACTTGACTAGTCAAATGAATTTAAGACATCAATTACAATGTCCTTTGTCCTTTGACAAATTTATTAAAAATGGGGTCAAAATTGAAGATGAATTAGTAAATAATGGTGATTTAAAACTCTAAAAGGATACACGGGGCTCTTCTAACAATCCTAACACCAACACCAACAACAACAATGATAAATCTAAGTTTTGGGCAAGAAATAAAAATGTTGTGAATGATGGAGTTGTAGACAACAACCTGGTAAAACCAAAACAACTAGCCTTTACTGTGTCTAATGTCCCATAAAATATTAATTCTCAACCCAAAAATAACACTGAATTGGGAGATATACCCTAAAGGAAATCTGTAATGTCCCCACCAGGGAACCCATAAGGAATCAGATCTTTTGACCTAAAATTGCAACTAACAATTTTTTTTTCTAACATTACATCATTTATTAAATTCACAAGTACATTCCTTAAGGTTCCCTTAATGAATTTCATTTACCAACATATTTTCATTACTATTCAAATTGAAATTCCATTCCTTTTCTTTTACTTTTACATTTCAGAATTTAAGAGAAAGGGTAAGAGAGTAACATTTCATTTACAACTATATCCCTTACTTCCTAAATCATTTTCATTTCTCTTTCCTACACATTGGACAACTATCATTTACAATTTACATATAAATCTTTACACGGGAAATAGTTCTCTTCATTTCAACATAGGAGGGGTAGAGAAGATAATTCAATATTACTCTTTTCATTTCACTTTGAGCTTTCAAATAATATCCCTTGAAATAAACCTCTAGAACTATCCCTCCCTGATTAAATTGCCTTGTTCTTTTCAAATACAACTTCTAATAATGAATTCAATTACAATAATAAGTACATGAATGACACGAAGGCTTTACAACATATCTTTACATCTTCCTTTTCAATAATACAAGATACAAAATAGAAAGATCTTTATCATTGCATGAACACTGAACGCATCCAAGTCACAAACCATGAACAACACCTTGAAAGATATTTGCCACCCAACCATGTGAAACTAATGAATTTCCACCCCTTGTGCTAGGAGATAGATCAAGATACTCACAAGGCCTAAAGAAACCTAGGGCTTCACAAAACATTAACTTAGAAACAAATACAAGACATAACAAAATATCACTTAACTATACACAAGGGTTAGGTTTCTAGCATACCCTCTAGGTGAGTGTCATCACACATCCTATATATTGGTATCCTTCCTGGAAACCATGCAACCTTGGTCCCCCCTTTATGAATACAGATCCATCTTGGCAGTTACCCATGGTCCCAGTACTCCAATAGGACTATGTGGACTTTATTATATGTCTTTCATTATCTTTTGAATCCCCCATTTCCCAAATTCATTATTAGGTTATCAATTTTTAGAAACCCACCCATAGGATTCTATGGAAACCACTTTATGGTTACATAACCTATGGGGGTACACTCACCTAGGGTACCTAGTCCCCTACCCACACACACAAGTTGTGAAACCATAAATTACTTCCAAAGGTTCATCTTACAGGTCTAGGAAACTCTCTCGTCCACTCAGGCCACCAAGACGAGTTCTAGCCTCATATTATGAACACAAGAATAATCCATCACATAAGTAAAATCTTATAATGCCAAAAGAACCATAGATATACATTCAAAAGTGATACTAAATGTAGCCCAATCACAGGGAACAAGTTATAGAGGTTATAAGCCCAAAAACTACCAATTTTGAGCCCCTAAAACCCGCTAAGAACCCAAACGACATTGTATGACTACCCATATGAAATTTTAGACATGCTCATACAAAATTTGACCAAGTTTCATATGGGTATGAGTACAAACTCCTATGACATTCCAGGATGCCCATACGACATTGTACTCAAAACTTCCCAGAAATGCCCTAAACTGACATTTTTATGTGTGGAGAGTGCTTGGGAAAGGTTCCCTGAGGTCTACCTAATGTAAGGAACTCAGTACCACTTCCATAAAACATCCTCAAAACTACCTAAGTCCCATACAAGTTTAATCAAATAAAAACAACAATTCACAGTGAAAGCCTGCAGAAGCAAAAATGGGGAAAAATGACTCCAACCCTTCCCTAAACCTTCCTAACCTTTTCTAAATATTCCTAAACTTCCCTAAACCACTCAATAACAATAAAATACACCATCATACATAATAAAAAAGCATTCATGAACTTCCAAGAAATATTTTATAATAAAAAACCATAGAAACATTCATATCACTTCCCAGATACATAGTTGAAATGCATGAAAAATATAACATTTAAGATTCCTTTTTAATTCATAGTTTATCTATCATATAAAAATCCTAATACATATCATAAAAATTCATAAACACACACACACAATGAACAATGGAGATTCATCCTAGTTCAGACCCTACCTGGGGTCCTGCGGAGAATCCTCTTCCAATGGCTGGAGCACACTCTAAAAATCTCCAAGCCCTGAGTTGGTAGCCTCCTAGATAGCTTCCCTCTAGAAACCAATCTTACTTAAAAAAATCCACATGCACACTTTCCCTCACAAAACTAGAGAACACTCTCAACTTCCAGAAGACCTCAAAATGAATTTTTCAGAATAATTGTAGAAAACTTCAGAAAAATCTCCAAACCTTTAATCCCCTTAAACCTCCAAAACTCAATAATTTAACCTCCAACTATATGGTTGGAGGAGTTTCTTTACGGGAAGAAACTTCTCCAACTTCCATAGTTGGTTGGAAAAATCAAACCAACATTCTCATAAACACATAATAAAGTTTCTTAATGAATTTAATTAAAATAGCCTCCAAAGAAACCCATAACAAGAAGAATAATCATTAAGCTTTCAAGAAACGTACATATCCCACTTGAATAAAACTAGCCTAACTTCTAGGAGGTCTCGAGTTCAACTCCCCCCTAGATAGCTAGTTTTACCAAAAAGAGCTTCCTTTTATTATCTCTTATTATTATTATTTTTACTTTTTATTTAAACACTTTAATTAAACATTAAAGAAGCCATTTACACAAGCAATTAAAACCATATAAATAATATTATTTATATATGCATGGGTATATGCGTGTGTAGCCACATATACACATACCTATATAACATGCATTCAATTATAACACATATATAGAATAAATAAATAATATACATATATACAAGGATAAATCTAACTCAGAACATAAATCTTAGAACAAAATCGAATCATAAATCACAAGACCACATCATAAACTACATTCTAATCCCCCAACTAGGGTAACCTCCTAAATAGAAATCTAAGTCCACAGGTTACCTTGAGAGTAGCTTGGTAAAATCTCCACACAACAACATTTCAAGGATTTTGAATGCAAACTTAGACTTGTGTAGCTAGGTGGAGTGAGTGCATGGTACCTGCATCTCTCATTGGAGTAACTAAAACTGCCTCTCCTTATCCTACACTCACATCAATCAATGTAATCATCAAAAACATAATGGGGTTAGCAGGGTTAGATCCATTAAATATATAAATCAAGTATAAAACATTTCATAATTAGTACATCTCTAATCATTCATCATTTTAGTTCAAATTATTTAATATCTCATTATAAACTCTATTAACTAGTAAATATAAAATCAAATGTCTCATCATGAAATAAAATAGTCCAAACATATAATCCAAAGTATTAAAGTAATGATCATGTGAGTCTAATATATGAAGATGCTAGGGTGGGCATTACATCCTCTCCCCCTAGGATTAGGCTTACTCTTGGAAGCCTACAAACAGGTATGGATATGAAGATCTAAGTCTTCTAGAATCCTCCCAATTGGTGGAGGTCTCATCACTGGGATCCTATAGGACCCTTACCTACTCTATGTTGCGACCCTTGAGGATCAAAGTGTGTTGTTGGAGTATACACACTGGCTCCAAAGCCAACTGCTCGTCCTCTACATACAAAGTGTTCTAATCCAATACATGAGTCAAATCAGGAATATACTCTCTAAAAATAGATATGTGAAACACATCATGCACACATGCAAGGTTGGGTGGTAGGGAGAGTCGGTAAAAAATTGGTCCTATCCTTTAAAGGTCTTAAATGGAACCAAAAATTCCAGGGCCAACTTAGAACCTTTTCAATAATAGATAGGTCTCTTACGTGGTCAAACTCTCAAAATATCTTATCTCCAATAGAAAACTGCCTATCAATCCCATGAGCATCAATATACTTCATTTGCCTATCCTGACCTATTACAAGATGCTCTCTGATCCTCTGAACCTGCTGCTCCATATCCCATAACATCTCAAGGCCAAGTAGTACTCTATCCTCTAAGAGATCCCAACTCATAGGGGTATGACAAGGATGACCATAAAGAACCTGAAATGGTGACATCCCTATAGAACTGTGATAGCCATTATTGTATGCAAACTCCACTAGGTATAAATAATCTTTCCAATGGGTTTGTCTATCCATCACATACATCCTAAGTATATCCTAAAGCACTTGATTAACTCACTCTGTCTGACCATCAATCTTTGGATGATATGGTGAGCTAAAATTTAGTTGAGTCCCTAGAAGGCATGTTGCAAAGAGGTCCAAAAATCTAAATTGAATACTGGGTCTCTATCATAAATAACCTTTCTAGGAACTCCATGCAACCTGACTATATCCTTTAGGAAGACTCTGGCTACTAAGGTGGTCATATAGGATGATTTCATAGGAGAGAAGTGTGTTACCTTAGTTAACTTATCAACTGTGACCATGATAGCATCATGTCTCTGATGAGTGACTGGGAGTTCCACAATAAAATCCATAGAAATTGTATCCCATTTCCATTTGGGAATCAAATGTGGTTGAAGGAGGCATGTTGGTTGATGATGCATGGCTTTAACCATCTTACATTCCAAACACCTAGCCACAAAATATTCTATATCCCTCTTCATACCTAACCAAAAGTATAGCTATCGCATATCTGAATACATCTTCTTAACATTTGAATGAGCTAAATAGGGAGCACGATGTGCTTCCATCATGATAACCTTTCGAAGATTAAAAGTGGTACACATATTCTACCTTGTTGCCTCAATAATCCATCTGACTCTAAAGAATACCCTGAGAACCTTCCTTCTAAGGCCCTTCCTGACTCTATTTCAGCCTTAACTTCTTCATATGAAGTATCTGAAGGAAGTGTTTGCACAATCTAACTTCTTAAATCAGTAGAAAGGGAGAGCATGGATAACTAATGTCTCCTCCTACTCAAAGAATCCTCAACCACATTATCTTTACCTTGGTTATATCTGACCTTAAATTCATATTCACAAAGGAATTATATCCATCGGTGATGCCTAGCATTGAGATTGGGTTGATTAAATATGTATTGAAGGCTTCGGTGATCAGTGTGTAACTCAAATCGATGCCCCAATAAGAAGTGTCTCCAATGATTCAAGGAATGAACTATAGCTGCTAACTCCAAATCATGCACAGGGAAGTTAATCTCCTGGTCCTTAAGCTTTCTAGACTCATAAGTGATAACTCTTCCTTCTTGCATCAATATGGCCCCTATGCCTTCTAGGGAGGCATCAGTGAAAACTATAAAATTTTTAGCAGGGTCAGGTACCACCAAAATTAGGGCACTGGTCAGTTTATCCTTAAGGGTCTGAAAAGATTCTGAACATTTCTCAGTCCAAATGAACTTCTTCCCTTTCCTTTACAAGGAAGTGATGGGATGAGCTATTCTGGAGAATCCTTGGATGAAGTGTTTGTAGTATCTGGCTAAACACATGAAACTACGAATCTATGAGATGTTGGTGGGGGTTGGCCATTCAACTATAGCTTGTATCTTGGCGGGATAAAATGCTATACCTTCTCCTGAGATAACATGACCAAGATCCTTAACTTTAGTTTAAAAGAATTCACATTTCTCCAAGTTTTTAAACAACTAATTCTCGTGAAGGTATTTTAACACTTGATAAATTTATCATTTACACATGAGAAGACTGCATAAGAAGTTGTATCTATGAACACACCTAGAAGATCTACAAGATCTACCAAATAAAGCAGTCCTAAGAATCAAAAGGTAGAAGTAGAGGAAAAGAAGGAATAAGAAAAATAAGTACATAAGAGGCCACAAGATCTATGGAAGCTAGATATTCCAATGTTTCAAAAGAGAGTGATAAGAGATGGAAATTTGAAGACAGTAAACATATATTATGAAAGGTATGATTCTAAAAATTGGGCAATAATTGATGAAACAATAATTGAGTACTTATTAACTTTCAAAAATAATTTGATAGAGATAGAAGGAAGTATTCCCAAGGACTTGTACAACAAGCTAGAAATAAAAAACCGTTAGCACAGTCTAAGGATGAGAATATAAGAAACAAGGCTATTGAAGACATGTTACCTGTTGTCTCAATACAAGAAAGGGACAGAATAATTAAAAACCTCAAACCTTTATTGAGGACAAAGGCCAAAATGGTGAAGATTGTGGCAAGAAAATATGATGAAGTCATAGAGGACACACAAAAGGCACTGGACCAAATTCTTATGAGTGACATACCTGAGAAGACCTCACCTCCAAAGGTTACCAAGCCTACACCTTTGGGAATAGGAGAAAGTTATAAGACATTTGAAGTGTGTGAACAAGCAAGAGAAGCTCACATGCAACCAGACTTCTTTGTCTTTGGTGTTCCTATGACCCTTGACATCTCGCTTGATGTGAATGACCCATTTCAAGATAATCTAGACAATGCGATGATAGTTGAAGAGGAAAGATAGAAAGAGGAAGAGCATACAGAGGAAAAATAGGAAGATAAGGAACAGGAGAAGGAGATACAACAAGAAGAAAGGTAGGTAGAATAAATAAGAATATAAAAAATAGAGGTAAGAGTTGAGCATAAACAAGAACCAGACACCTCCTCTACTCTATTATTGGCAAGCATGGCCAAACCAATGAGTGCAAATGTGGAAATCATGGATGAGGATAAACTCATGAGGTTATCCTTCATGGCTTTTGCTAAGGCAAAAGAAAGGATAGTAAAAAAAGGGGATAAAAGGGTAAAGGTGATTACTAGGGTAGTGGAGATAGTGAACAAAATACTCCCTACACCTCTTATTTTTTAAGGAAGGGATGACAAAGATAATTTGAGCATGGAACTGGACAACTTTGACATTCATTTTGAGTCATTGTTGAACACTGTAGAGGATAAGGCATAAAAGAGGTTCTTAGAAAAGAAGTTGAAGGAAGTTTGTCAGTCCATCTCATGGGACTTGGGCATTCTAAAAGGAACTACACTTAAAGCTAGAAGCTACATAGAAAAAGGAAGAAAGGTATACAGTTATTGTATAAATCCTGTAAGACGTGAAGAATATTAAAGATATCATAGCCAAGGACAGGGATACACTAGACAGCTTGATGGACAGTTGTGAAACTGCTTCACAAACTATGGTAGAAATGGACAAACAGACATGCAAGCTTTTGGACAAGATAAGTGTTTTGAATATGAAGAAAGGGAGAGTAGTGGAAATATTTGGATTGCTAAAGAGTCTAATCACTCCTAATCTTTCAATTCTTGAAGCTCATCTTATAGAGATAAAATAGAAGGATGAATGACAAATGTTATACCCACTAAGTTGAAGGTAGTAGAAACAACATCATATGCACTGAATGGACTGATCCATGTCAATGAGATTTTGATTAAGTCATGGGTTGATGAAGTGAAGACCTTGGAAGATTCCTTCCAAGACATTTTGAATCTGGTGAGTAAGCACTAAGTCTTTTGTGCTTAGAATTTTGAAATTTTGTAAGTACCTTTGCCATTGATGTCAAAGGGAGAGGAAGAGAAGAGAAAAATGTAAAGAGGAAGAGAAGAGAAAAAGTGAGAAGAAGAAAAATAAGTAAATAAGAAAAAAAAATAGAAAAAGAGAAAAGAAAAGAAAAGAGGAGAATATGTATATAGAGAAGTAGAAGGAAGATAGTGTTCTAACACTTAGTCATTTTTAACTAAGTGTTGCCATCAATGCCAAAGGGAGAGATTGTTGGCAAGTGATGTTTTGGAAGCACTAGTGATCACTTAAGGGTTTTCATTTATGGCAACACTTATGCTAGAGTGATCGCATGCAGAGAGTTTTGGTACTAGAGACTTAGTCATGAAAATGACTAAGTACATAATCAAAATAATAGTATATTGTGTGATTGTTTTGATAAGTGAAGATAATATATGATGTATTATTGCTTGCAAAGATAAAGGAAGACATTTTGGTATAGGTAGGACCTACTTTTAAGGTCGCACATGTTTTAGAGTTGATATTAGGAAGATACAGTATTGTGAAGGTATGAAAAGATAGGGAATTAGTGAAACTGGGCATATGAATAGTCGTGATGATTGAGGGAAGGTTAGTTGGTATGGTAACATGCTAAGTCAGATGGATATTGTATATTTCCAACACTTTGGTAATATAATATTTTTTACTGTATGTTTATATCATTTGCATAAGTAATTATTATGTTTTGTAATGTATTTTGAGAGTCGACTACATGGCAGAATTAATATAAGTATAGAGTGTTTTATGGAATTGATAAGTGTGATTATGATGATGATATAATGGATGCAAATTTGAGACCAAAGAATAGATGCGAGATCAATGTTTGATAGAGCTATAACTAGAACTATCTAAGCATAGTAGATGCTTGTATTGTTCACTTTTGAAGAAAACTTTGTGATAGTATTCTGATTGTAAGAGAGGTAAGCTCGCCACCTTTAATAGGGTTTTTGTATACCTCTAATAGGTTTTTGTATTCCTATAACAAGGAAATTTACTATGTAATACTCATCTCCTAATAGGGCTAGATCTCCTAACATGGTGTTGGAAATCTATTGGGAAAATGTGATACTGAGAGGGGGGTGAATCAGATATCACAATTTTATCCATTTTGACATAAATGAAAAATTGCATAGCATTAGCATAAAACTCTACAGTGTAACATATCTAATAAGCTAAACATCAACCATGAAAATAAACATAACACAATGATTTTGGTTACCCAAAAACCCTTGAAAGGTAAAACTAGGGTGGGGATGACACCCACAAATCTTCACTACTGCAGTATAAAGTTTGCATGTTAGGACTACAAGTTTAATCACAAAATATGATCTACCCTATGAGGGGTCTTTCCTGTTAAGAGATTTACTAAGGTCTATCAAAACCACTCTGTTAAGAGATTTACCCTGATACACCTATTAAAATGTCTCAATACCTTATCCTTTAGTTTGCACTATGATGTTGATTACAGATCTCCTCCTTAAAGTATAGATTTGATCTCTTCTATCAAATATGTCTTTGTTTTGTCCTTCACTGCTTTTCTTTATTCTACTCGAGTCACTGAACTCTATCTCTGATCATCAAAATACTTTTTTGTTTTGAAAGTATGAGATCTCCTTCATACTCTTCTTCTTAGGATAATTACTATTCTCACTCTCTCTCACACATTTTTTTAGGGTTTAGATCACGTCTTATATAGACAATTAACTTTCTCCAAGATTTAAGATCTACGATCTAGATTGTCTCTTTTTTTCGCTTAACCTTTCCCTAATTCTGATTGGTTCCATGTGTTACATAGGGATTAATGATTACAATAAAAGAGCATAATCACCTCTGTGATTTCCTCAAAAAAAAAAAAAAAAATATGAATGTCGGCCAAAATGATTTACCTAAGTGTTTGTGCCATAACAAACACATATGTCAATTCTGGCTTACTTGGCATTTGATATCTTTGGCACTCGGCATTCACTATTCTTTATACCCTAGTGCTCCTTATTGTCTTCTTTACATAACTTCGCAAAAGATGACTCGGCTAATATTGAAGTACTTGATGACCACTATTTTACTCGACAGTGATTATTGCTCAGAAAATGTACATTATACATGACTCGGCCTATATATGATGACTCGGTCACAATGATGACCGACCAACATTGCCTAGAAAATGACTAAGTGTAAGACACTAATAGACAACAAACCTTTAGAGATCAACAATCTCCCCCTTTGACATTAGTGGCAAAAAAACTTTTCCATGACATTTTCATTACATTTACAAGAGTACTTAGTACTAGCAAAAATGTTTTATAGAATACTCCTAAAACTTAACTCAGTCTCCAAAAAATTTTTTTTTACATATGTACACATAAGACATCCTTATTTTACATACACTTCGAATACATATAAACATCTACCAAAACTTAGTATGTCATACCATTCATTTCTGCTTTCTTCATTATGAGTTTGCTTTCTGATGTTGTTCCCTCTTTGTGACTTAACATGTCATGTCACTCTTATTTCCCTTGTGTTTTTATCACTTGAAGTTCTTGGGGTGTAGGGATCTTTAAATACTTGTCCAAAAATGGTTTATGAAGCTGCATGACCATATGCAATGCATTGTCCCAACTAGATTTTGCAAACTTCAAAACCTCAGACTTTACCTCTAGCTCGGCAGCTAGGTCAACTAGGCTCTTGGCAATAGAAAGATGGGGATCTTTCTGAACTAATTCCTTTATCATAACTAACTCTCTTTTCATGGCCTCTAGATGAGGTGTTAACATAGCTTGAATGGAGAGTAAGTGAGCCCTTATCTTACCATCATTATCCATCAACTCGGCTAACCTCCCTTGAGTATGTAGAAGCCTGGTATAATTCATAGAGCTGGAACTTGCATCCAAGCTCAATGAGTGACCTATAGACTTGATATCTAACTGTAGCTTTAATACCAGATCCTGGTTGTCCTTTGTAAACACTTCTAAATCACACAATTTCTTGTACAAAGAATGTGCATTTTGTACAACTTCTTATGAGTTTATTATTAAGGTATAAAGTTCTACCTGCTTCACTATGATGTCTACAGAGACCTTATTAAGTACCTTGGTCTCAAATTCCTTTCTGACCACTATAACAACTTGTCATTAGCCTCACTATTATCATCAATCACTTTCTTGACAATGTGAACAAGTTATTCCAAAATAGGGTCAGAGTCATTTACATCAATCATATCAAAAGTATCTATGAATATACCTTTTATTTCATGAAACACTTTCTTTTGTTGATGTTCCCTTCTCATTTCTTCTTGTTTTCCCTTCTTCTTCAATAGATCTTGTAGAATTTGCATCTGATCATAGGTCAAGTTATCTATGTCTGATTTAGGAATCACAATAACTTCCTTGAGTGTCACCTATGGAGTAGGAGATTTCTCCTTTTTCTATGACTTCTTCCTAGGTGTTGTAACATTCGACATCTATATAAGAGCTTTTATTGCCTCTTGCTCCTTAGGCTCTTGAATATCTTTTGATTTCTTTGTCTCTTTCTTTTCTATTTCCTTTTCCTCCACATGAGGATTTACTACAACCAATGCAGACTATTATGCTTTCCCTTTTCTTGACTCCTTAGCAAATGTAGGCGTAGGTGTAATTACCGACTTGTCCTATTCCTCGATAGTAGTACTATGACCGGCTAGCATATCAACTATAACAATATGTGGACTAGTAGAGGTAACTTTAACAATTGATGTATCCTCAATCCTTGGATAATCTAGCACTTGTAATAACATTGGATTACTGCTCGAAAAACATGTATCTTTGGTTGCCTCGGCTTGAATTTCTTCCTCGGTCAATATATGATTTTTCATTGGAGTTTCCTCAGTAATATCAACAATGGTTATTTCAGATGTCTTCTCACACTCCTTGGTCTTTTGAGTTGCTTCCTTCTGAATTTGAGGTTCACTAACATCCTCTTTATTATCTAATTTAATTCCCATAGATGTGCTAGCATCCTGTTGTGCACTTTGATCAATTATGAGACCAAAAATGATCTTCCACACCTTTAGACTTTGTTGAAAAATATCTTCAACCTTGTGTTGAAGAATAGAGTATACCTAGAGCTTGTGAATGAATCTATTTCTGTATTGCTCTATGTACTGTTGAATGTAAGCAGGGGATAAGTCTGGTGTGACTTGAGCAAGTGTGCTTTCCTTGATTTTATTTTCTTTCATAAGGGCATACTCCCATTTCTATGCTATCCTTTAATATAACTCATCATGAATCAAATTCCCCAACTGAAGTGGTATCATCTTGTAATGGTGGAATTGTGAGTATGGGTAGGGTTTTTAAAAATGTCCCTAATAAAGATCCCAAACCAATATTCCCCACAACACATGTAAATTGATAACAATGTAAATCTAGAAATGCTTGAAATTAGATAAGCTAAAGTACATACCTCATAATAAAACTGATCTAGAAATACCTATTTTCTGGTGTCTGTGTTTGGTTTCGAGAAATTATGTAAGCAGATCTGGGATGGGAAAATAGAGGTGAAGAAAACCCAAAAAACTTTTTCAATTCTGAGGAAGGTTCTCCTTGACCCAAGGATAGGGGTAAGATCTTACCTCGGGGTACAATCTTACCCCTAAAAGTTAACCTTGACCTGCACTGCTCTGATAGAAATTATATTCATGGATCTCAAAAGTTTGGTGAAAAGGGTACTCAGATTTTCTCTGCAACTCCTGAAATAGCGATTGTGGATATCTGAAAATCAAGTTTTTGGGTGGCTATGTAGGGTTTTGCCTTAGTCAAACCCCCATTTTGGTGATCACCTCCATGAATAGCCAGATGTAATAGAGTATGTGTGTGTATTTAATGTATAATGCCAAGATCTAATCCTCTAGATTAACAACCCTAGCATGAATTGATATGAGAAAACAATGCATAGATTTTAAAGTGATAAGAAAGCATACCAAGCCCCCAAGGCCAAAGTATTCTCACCAAACTCACTATCCATAATTTCTACCTAATGATTGTATCTTTGAATGCTTGAATATTGAAAATGGTAGATCAAGGAAGAAGGAATCTTTCTTGCTCCAAGGAATGTCCACAATGGCTTGTCCACAAAAATGCTTGATATCCACAATGGCTTGATCTTCTATATCATCCTCTTCCAATCTTGCATCTTCAATTCACCATTGCTTTCTTTCTTGATGAAATCTTGATCCTCTTGTTGTTGAAAATGAAGGCAAGAGAGAGTCTTTATATAGAGGTTTCAAGGTAAGGCTCCTCAGGAAATGTAAGGGCCCATAATTATAATGTCACCTCAAATTATGGTCTGATCACAATAACCAACTAAGGAGGGAAAATAATTAAATGAATCTCAAATTAAAACCCTTCCGCATTCGGATCTGGAAACCTGACATTGATTTCGGGGTCCTCTGGGACCAAAATTTGAAAAGGGGGATCAGATCCCAACAAAGGTCAAGGATGACCTCAACTTTGACCTAGGTCAAATTTGACGTCAACCTTGACCTAGGGGTCCAGATCCAACTAGTGTAGAGAACAAGAGGTCCCAGGGATGCCCAGAGACTTGGAAATGATGACAGAACAGGTCAGAGTTCCAGAAAAGAACACAGAGGCCTATGATGAACATGATGAAGGCTAAGAGGACCTATGCCTAGATCCTAACTAGAAAATAGAGCCATAGAGAAGGGAAATCAAGGAGAATCCTCATGATCCTAACCCTAATTTCACTTAGAATGAAGGAATCAAGTGCAAATGCATCCTAAATGCAAGTCTATCATGAAAATGCACTAAAAGAGGGTGCTAAACCTATCAAGATGGAAGTGCTTCCATTTTAAGATGATACATTTAGCCCCCACTTTAGCTTAGATATGACACTATGTGAATATGCAAGCTAAAGTAAGAAATCATCATAGTAAATAAAAAGGATATAGCCAAGTCCTTGATGTAGAGATCCTGCAAAAAACCATTAGAATGTGCAACACACAAGGTTAATGAAAATCCATAAATCACCTAAAACTTACTAAATGAAAATTGCGAATTTCATAAAGCCCCTTATGCCCCCCTATTTTTGCTTTCTACTTCTGAAGGGTGAAACGGGGTAATAAGGATAACCTTATACACTGGATATGTAGTTTGTTGAAAAGTCCTTTCCTAAACCAATTATAAGGATTCCTATCTTTCCTAAACTAATTCAAGGAGTTAGGTATCTAACGGCACTGAAAATAGAGTTACTGAACTCAAGTTATGATGAAAAGAGTGAATGTCTATCTAAATGCATATAAAGGGAAATTCAAATTTAACATGAGTAAACCCTAAGAAAAACCCTAACAAAACCCTAATTTTGACTATAAATAATTACTCATTCTTACCATGTGGAGATTCAAAGAGACAAAGTAAGATGCTGAGGAGAGAAGAACTTTGAGTGACATGCATGGAGCTCTTGAGATAGTGCCTAGCTACCAGAAGACCACTTCTCGAGGTGAGTTTATGCTTTATTTTATTTATGTACTTCATAAATTCTTGATTCTATAGGCAAGGTTGACCTTGACCCTTAAAGTTTGACCCTAAAGTAGTTATGTTGACCTTGACCCAAAAAGGTCGACATGAACTGGAAGGTCTCCACCTTGTCTGGGGTGAGGTCGACCTTGACCCAAAAAGGTTGACCCTAACCTAAGAAAGTTGACCTTGACCTAGGAAGGTCAACCTTGACCTAACTGAGGTTGACCTTGACCTAGTCAAGTTGTATTTATAGATTTGATGTTGGAGAATGCTGATATGATGTTTTTTTGTGCTTACAGGACCTGGTTTGTCTTTGAGAGCATCCCTTTGGAGGGTTAATAGGAGTTATCAGAGATAAATTTCTCGAGTTGAGCGGCAATGATATCCAGTTGCTGAGAGATGTAGGGTTGTACTAGGTGACAGTCCTACCATAGATTAGACTTCACCAAGCCATGTTATTGACTCTGATAGAGAGGTTGGATGAGGATACATGCTCCTTTCATCTTCCCTCTTGTGAGATCACTGTAACATTGGAGGATGTCTACATAATCTTGCAGTTTCTGGTTACTGCTAGGATAGGTGCGCTAGTGAGAGCCTTCTTGAGCTCTTGGAAAGCCCTCTCACACTTCTCCATCCATTCAAACTTATTTCCCTTTCACTAAAGGGAAGTGATAGGGTGTGCTACCCGAGAAAACCCCTGAACAAACCATCTGTAGTAACTGGCTACTCCCATGAAACTTCTAACCTCAGTCATAGTAGTAGGCACTAGCCAATTAATAATAGCCTCAATCTTGGATGGATCCACTAAGATCCCATACCCAGATATAATGTGCCCAAGGTACTTGACCTTTGGCTTGAAAAATGTACACTTTGACAAGCTACCAAACAATTGATTGTCTCTCAAACACTACAATAAATATCTTAAGTTCTCTTCATTCTCTTTGTCATCCTTTGAATAAATCAAGATATCATCAAGGAATACTACCAAAAAAATTTCAAGGAAGGTAAAAAACACTCCATTCATGAGGCTCATGAATACAACTGGAGCATTTGTACGACCAAATGGTACCACAATGAATTCATAGTGGCCATATCTAGTACAAAATGTCGTCTTGTGAATATCACTATCCACAATCCTCAACTGATGGTACCTCGATTTAAGATCTATCTTGGAGAACACTCGAGCACCTTGAAGCTGATCAAATAAGTCATCAATCTTTGGAAGTGGCTAATAATTCTTGATGGTGACTTTAATCAACTAGCGATAATCCATACACAACCTAAGGGATTTGTCCTTCTTCTTCACGATGATCATTGGTGCACCCTAAGGAGATACACTAGGATGAATGTGCCCTTTCTCCAACAACTCCTCAAGCTAAATCTTGAGCTCATTAAGCTCATTGGTGGTCATCATGTAAGGCACTCGAGACACTGGTTTGGCTCCTAGTACTAGATCAATGTGGAAGTGAACTTCCCTATGAGGAGGCATACTAGGGAGCTCTGATGGAAAGACATCTGCAAACTCCTCTAGAATTGGATGGTCATCTAATGAAGGTTCTTTGTCTTCTCCATCCTATCTATCACTAATGGTGATATCATACAATTGACATCCCTTCCACATACACTACTTAAGCTGCATAATAGAGATCATGCAGAGGGAGACAGGTCTCTGAATCCCTATGATCATTATTGCAGTGCCATTATTGTTAAGACATTCTAACCTCTTCTGACAATAGTCCAACTTGGCTCTATGGGCATAAATCCAATCCATGCCAAGTACTAAATCATAAGATCCAAGAGGGGTGATATGAAGATCCACTATGGCGGTTATGTTGTCCACCTGAATCTGACATCCTTTAACCAAGGAGGAAACCGTTACTATAGAACTTGAGGCCAACTCTACCTCCCATCTATCATCATGTCTAGTTGCCACTAGCCTGCAATGCTCCACTAATAATGGAGAAATAAAGGAGTTAGTGGCTCCTAAATCAAATATGATAGAGACACTGCTACCTTCAATCATACTTGCTGCCTCGATAACTGTAGGCTAGTGCTCTACCTAGCGGTTATCAACCGCTGCAAAAACTCTAAGGGACTTACCCATATCTCTAACTGTAGGCTTTGACATTGCTGCTCGCTAGCCACCACCTTGTGGACACTCTTGTGCAATGTACCCCATGGCACCACAAGTGTAACATGGTCCTTGAGTCTAAATCTGCACTCCCTGAGGCCTAGACTACTGACAGCCTCCTGTCTTGTTGGACCTACCATAATGACCTTTTGAGGATTGTTGAGTCCGTGTAGGAGGTGTGTAAGGTGCCTAGTTTCTCTAGTCCTTTTTAGGACCCTATGAATTCCACTTCTTGGGCCTAGAGCCCTGTTGTCCCTATGGTGGCTTCTATTTCTGATTTTGTTGAGGTTGTTGTTGCTGAGGCTGTGTAGTTTTAGAATACCCAGATGAATTCATATTATTACCCTTCCAAGGGGGTTTCATATATTCAGAAGACTGGGGTGTGCTATTACAGTTATGAGACCTATCGTGAGATCCCCTCTAAATATCCTCTACTATGATAGCTCTCTCAACTAAGTAGTGTAAGTCTCTTGGTGGAGTCATGCATACCATTGTAATACCCCAAAAATGGGCTATAAGTTCATTAATCTCCTACATCTTCAATTCGAATGAAATTGACATCAAAGTCCTAATCTAAGGCACATCTAAACATCATTGAATCATAATTGATTATCTTAAATTCTACATCAGGGAATATTCCTAGTAATATTCCTAATCATCATAATTATCTTTAATTTTATAATTATTTGGCAATAAATCACATTTATCCTAAAATTTGATTAATTAAATATTTTGCATATTTAATTAATTAGATTTAATATTTGCCACTTAATTGTTTAATTAAATTTAATTCTATCTATTATTAATTGTATTATTTAATTTTGACAATAAATCTAATATCTTATGAATAATTGATTAAATTCTTATTTAATTGATTAAAGCAAGTTGTCATTATTTAATAATATAGTTTTTAATAAAAGTTTGATAAAATAGTTAATTAACCCATAAATTAATTATTTTATTTCAAAAATCAGTTAAGTTGAGAATAAATCACTTTATTTATTTATTAAATCATAATTATCCATGTGCACATTCAAGGACCAGTTAAACTCAAATTGGAAAATCAATGCAAGTTGTTAGCTTTTTGAAACTCAACATCTTTTTGAGTTTTAAAGTTGATCTAAACTTCTAATTCGAGTTGAACTGTGCTTTTGCATGATTTTTGTGGCTTAATTATCTTTATTTAAAAATAACTCAAAAATCAAGCTGAGTTATTTGAGTGATTTATGGCTTTTTCCCATGCACCTCCAAAGCCTTGGATTTCTATAAAAATAAGGCTCATCTCTTCATAACTCATCTCTCAATCATCTCTCAAATTTGCATCCAAGCATCTCATATTTTTGCACAATCACGTTGGAGAATTGAAATTGGGAGAATCAAAGCTTATTGCGAATCAAGGCTATTGTGAGATCAATTTGTTTTTTTTACATTCATTTAGATTCTTTTTCATATCATTGTTAGATCATTTTACCATATCAATTTCCATATTAGCATAGATTCATATCAGTTTTTATCATTCTTATTGCATAGAAATACCAAAAAAATAGTTTAATTGCATTCAAATTCTTCGTTTAGGTGTCGTCTAGGTCATTGATCTCGATAACAATCTGAGAACATTAATCTCGCACCTACTAGAAGGCAGTAAATCGCTTGGTTAGATAGTTTTCAATTTTGCATGATTTCGATTATAGCTAACCTCTAATGTTTTACTGAAGTGTTGTGTCTACAGATCAGGTACAATTTTCACACACACATTTTTGGCACCCACCCTGGGGCCACCCACCTTTGCATGCTAGTTTTGATTTTTTTTGGGAGCTAAAACCCCAAAGTTTCAAAGATTTAACTTTATCTCCCAAACGGCTTGGAGTTTTGGTCTGAATTTTTTTTTCTTGAAATTTTGGAAAAAATTAATATCTGATGCAAATTAGCATATTTTTTGGAAATTTTTATATTTTTAGAAATCTCTTTAAATTCTATAGGGGGTCCATTCTTTTTGTTTTAAATTTGGACATGATATAATAACTCAAATAGTCAATTTACAAAAATTGGTCTGTTTTGATCAAACGGGTCTCTAGGGCACAAATGAAGAGATTTTTCTAAAAAAAATTCATTTTTGGAAAGCTCTATATTTTTTAGTAGGGGTCTCTATTCTGAATTTCTATTTTTATGGCCAAAATCATATCAAAAAAATCAGATCTTGTTGACTAGGTCAAATGCAGCAAAAAAAAATAAAGTTTTGTGATGGGTATGCACTTATTTTTTTTACATGGTTCAATGAATGATATGAGTTGTTGTTTGGGTTAATTTCTGGTTATTATTACTGATAATAATTGATTTTTAGAGCTAACCCTATGGTTTTCATAAGTTGAATATATTTTGCATATCTTGTTTGCTTGCTTGCTTGTTGGAGAGTTCGTCACTTGCTTGCATGGAAAAGCTCAACAAGAATTGCTAAAAATCAAGTAAAATCTACTAAGCGTGTCGTGAGGATCCCAGGTATTCTCCTTCATCTAATAATATTTTGATTTGGAACTTAAAATAAATCTCTTATGTGTCAAGCTTGTGTGTATCTTTTCATGCTTTTGATCTATTCCTACACACTTGCATAATTGATACTAGGTTGTGAACCCTTAAGGATTCATTAAGTAGTCTTACAATACTTTTGATTGATCTTTATTGCTATCTTGGGTTATTGGACTCGCTAATCTGCCAGCCCCTCATTTCCACCCCGTGGTTGCAATCTCAGTGCCATAAAGGGGAGGGGTCAACAGGACAGAAGCGTTAAGTGTTCCACTTGGCAACCATTTTGTGCTTTTAGGAACTCACTTGTTTTCTAAGTTGGGGACTCATTTTAAGCTTGTTTGAGGTGTTAAGTGTTCCACCTTGTGGACTCATCTCATATTTTTTTTAAGCGTTAAGTGTTCCTCTTTCTACTTTTTGGGTACTTTTGGTAGATATGCTTTCGGGAATATATATGTGCTCACATAGTAATTAGGCCCTATGAACACTATTCATGATTCTTGAGAGATTGGATTCCTAGAGAAATCTTTCTTGATGACAAAATCCTTGTAGGTAGGGAGGATACTTAGTGCGTTTCACATTCAACTTGGTTAGTGTGTCTTCTCTTATTAATCGATACATTCTCTCCTAGGAGAGCTTGATAGATCACGTGGGGTTGACATCATGAGCTTTGATGAATCAAAATTGGTTAGTGCACCTTCTCTTATTGATTGATACATTCTCTCCCAGGAGAGGTTGATAGAGCACGTGGAGTTGGCATCATAGACCTTGGTGAAGCAAAACTTTGTCTTAGTGTGTCAGATTAATCTGCTTGCTTTGTTTGGGTTAAAAGTGAAAAGGTGTCAAAAACCTTGGATCTAGAGCCAAGTCCCCTTGTGGTATACTATTGTGAGTCATCTTTAGAGAGGGTTAACCGTAGCAGACAATCCCTTCATAGGGCAAACTGCATTGATAGAACCTAAAGCGGTCATAGCCATTTTCGCCATGGTAGTGACAGCCGCTATATAAATGTCCTTGTGGAAGAAATCTCCACGGGTATGGTTCATTATTGGGTTGTCAGATCTCCCTAGCAGCTCCTGAAGATTAAGTTATTGGACTGTGTCAAAACCCTGGTGTGCCAAGATTGGAGTTCACCCCTTTGGATCATAAAAGTTGTAGAGTCAAACCATTACTAAAAACCCTAGCGAGGCCAATTTTTCATTTTATAGGGTATATGTGCGTTATTGCAAAACATTTTTGGAACATACACAATTATCACTTCTGAGGATTAGAATGAATAAGTCACTTGATTGTTCATGCGCAAGGTTGCTTTTGCCCTTGTTCATTATTTTTAGACATGCTTGAAATCACTTGCTTGCTGTTTTGCGTGCTTGTTTATCTATCTGGTTATTGAAAATAGACAAATCTGTTACAATCCTCAAATCTGGACATTGAAATTTGCAAATGATTCAAATCTGAAAACTCAAAATTTGCAAAATCTGAAGTAAAATCCTTTTCTAGAGTCAAAAGTCATCTCAGGAGGTCAGAAAGTCATACGAGTTTTTTCAAAGTGTCATTTCATTACAGCCCATTTGTCGTATGATTGAGTACCTAGTGTCGTATGAGTTTTCATGCCAGCAAATTCTCAAAGTCAAAATCCTACTTGCAACTGTCATATGATATTTTTAACTATCATTTCATTGCCTACCAACTGTCATACGAGTCTGCAGAAAGTCATTTGGGAAAATTCTGAAAAGTTGTCAGAAAATTGTCAGAATTGCCAAATATTTAGCTTTTTCAACCTATTTCTAGAATCTGTCGAACAAATCACTGTGTTAGGAATAGAGCAGTAGCTATTGAGAATCAGTACACATGTCTCAAAGAATCAGTACACAAGAGGAAGAAGCTCTAATCACCGCTATGATGAAGCAGCTGCAAGCTATGCAAGTTGAACTTAACAATCTTAAGAAAGAAAAGGAACCTAAAGAGTTCTCCATGGGATCTCTATACTCTTTTCCATTTGATAAAGACTTGTACATGTCACCATGCCCCCGAAAAGAATTTGAGCAATGTGATAACCCTTATGATACCTCTTCCATGGAGAGTGACATGTCCAGCTTTGGAGACTATGATGACTATGACGACAGACAATGTAATGATACCTATGACACCTGTGTTCCTAAGAATCCTCCTCATCGTGTGTTCCTACTTACTACAAATGGGCCATCACATTGGATAGATCATGATGGTGATCCATATGATTCTAATTTTGAAAGAGACTTTGATGGCTTTTGTGGACAATACCTTGATTGTGATCCATCTACTACTGCTGAGGACTATAAAATGCATTGTGCTAGCTTGAAACATCAATACTATAAGGATCTCTCCTCTAAGAACTCTCATGCTGAAAATAAAGATTATCTTCTCAAGCAAGATCATGTTAATGTTGGACCTTTGCAAGTGATGGTTCCCTTCCATCCCCTACTTCCTCCAATACCAGTACATTTCCTAAAGCTTCTGAGTCTTTCAAATCTTTCACAGAACCTTCATCTGACACAAGCCTTGGTACTTTTCATGCAGTTCCCTATAGTTATCCTCTAGGGCTACCTCTTCAAGAAACTCAAGCTAACCTTCACTTGGCTACAAATACTTTCAATAAACCTAAAGAGCTTAAGCCTTCATATGCTACAATGCCTACCTCAGCTAGTCCTCCACCATCTCTTCCAAAGTCTTCCATACAATCCCAACATGCTTCCTTGTCCTTAGAAGTGGCTCCATGTCAAGAGGACTCTGAAAATGATGAAGAAAAGAACATAAAGAAAGATCAAGATCAAGAACCCTCCATGTCATCCAATCCCTTTCACGATGTCTCTTATCCACCTTAGGGTTCTTTTGGTCCTGCGCACCCTTTTTCATGCATTTCACCATGTCTTAAGTCTTCTCCTAAACAAGATCAAGCTACTACTTCCAATGTTAAGCCTATTGAAAATCAAGAAGAAAATGATGCGCTTATGCTATCCAAAGTAACTTGTCAAGATCAAAGTCTTCCATCTTCTTATTCTACCACTCCATGTTTGCTTCCACTTTCTACTCTTCCTAAGTCTTTGCAAGCTTTGAAAAATCCTATCAAAGAAGGTGCTCATATTCAAGATGTCCATGATTCTATCAAAAATCCTAATGCTCACTCTAAAGATGTTGATGTCCTTGGTTGTCATATAGATGCTGATGAACTTATTGATTATCCTTTTGTATCTTCCACTTCCATCTTGGGACCTCTTCCACCACTACAAAGACCTTCACATCTTCCTTTCATCTTGGGTCCTTATGTCCCTTCACTTTGCCCTCCTAACTCTCCTAATTCACCATCCATCTTGGCTCCTTACATCCCTCCATCTCCTATCTTTCCTCAAGATCAACATAGATGCATACCCTTGAATCCTTTTCATCCACCCACCCATCTAAACCAGTCATATCCTCCTTCTTCTTCCACAAGTACCAAGTCTTTTGGAAGTAACTTGAATGTTCAATACAAGAAAAAGAAGCAATACAAGAATCCATCAAAAAAATAAGATCACCATGTCTTCTCTAATAGACATGGAAACATAAAGTTAAAAGAGAT
This sequence comes from Chamaecyparis obtusa, assembly GCA_027943335.1. Taxonomy (NCBI): domain Eukaryota; kingdom Viridiplantae; phylum Streptophyta; class Pinopsida; order Cupressales; family Cupressaceae; genus Chamaecyparis; species Chamaecyparis obtusa. The sequence continues at coordinate 136,437 of BSBK01007576.1, read as the reverse complement.
ATCTAAGAAAAAAACTACAAGACAAGTATGGGTTCCAAAATCCATCTTTGAAGATATTATCTCTAAATCATCAAAAGGAAATAAAAAGCCTACGGCTATATGGATTCCAAAGTCTCTCTTGAAAGAGTCTAGTGTTGAACAAAAAGTGAAGTTGACATTCAAGCTTCCAAAGACTTCCACTTCATCTTCTTCCAAAAACATTCCTCCATTCCATGCGCCTAAACCACAACCTCTGCTATCCATTCACCATATTCCTTCACGTATTCCTTCATTCATGATTTCTCCATCCTCTCACCACCCTTCAAAGTATGTGTTGATGTTGAGCTTGCCTTCCTTTCCATTTACCCTTTCACAATCCTTCCATTCATTATCCTTCTACCTTCTATCCTTTTTCCTCATTTGCCTATTCCTTCTATCTTCTAACCTCACTCACTTTACATAAAACCTTATCCTTCATTTTTCTCTTCCATCTCCCTTTCCCTATCAGCATCTTTGAGCGTATCATTTTGAATCCTTGGCATATCATGATTTATCCTTTCAAGGAGCACTATCTAAAAAGCTTGCCTTCTTCTAAAAAAAAAGAGAAATAAAATATAAAAATTGAAAATGTACCTTGGTGAAAACCTGGAAACAGGCACCTTGGTAGCAAAAGTAAAGAGAAATAAATTCATCCTATGGTGAAAACCACTCCCTTGTAGCACCTTGGATAAGTACCGTGATGAAAACCTGGCAATCAGGCATCATGCGTAGTTCTTCTACATATTTCATCCATTCCATCTTCTCTCTTTGATCTTGACAATGTTGATCTATACATGAACATTTGGTTATTTTGTGAGCTATCTTACAACAATCTTGCTTTCATTCCCTTCCTGCTTAGCCTTCATATCCATCTTCCTCCATTCATTTTCGCCTATCGCTATCCTTTTCCCCTTTGGTCTTGATGTAATAAAAAAAGAAAAAAAAGAGTAAAACATGATTCTATGAAGCCTCTTGACATGTCTACTCTTTTGGACTACATCCTTTCCTTATTTGGCATTACGCTTTTGTGACTTATCCTATGCTAACCTTTCATTGCTTGTCCAAATGTGCTTTACATGACAATTTTTCCCTAGCTTGAGTATTCTTGAGGAGTTTTACCTTGAGGATTTCTTCCCTTCATTCTCTTTCATTCTCTTGTCTTCCATCTCTTCCACCAACTTGCCAATCCCTCTTGTTCCCCACCTTGCTAGACATTGGGACTACATGATATGATCTTACTTGGGAGTTTGAAATGGAAAAAGATGCTATCAAGTATACCAAATATCAGAATAAGTATCAGAACAAGTATCAGAACTAGTATCAGAACCAACATCAGAACCAGTATCAGAAAAAGTATCAGAACAAGTATTAGAACCAGTATTAGAACTAGTATTAGAACTAGTATCAGAACAAGTATCAGAATTAGTATCAGAACAAGTATCAGATCAAGTATCAGAACTCCCACTAGGGCTACACCTTTCACTTTAGTTTATGGGTCTGAAGTGGTACTGCCTATTGAGGTTGAAATCCCATCACTCAGAATTAGAATGCATGGTCTAGTAACTAATGATGACTACAGAGTGTCTAGGTTACAAGAACTGGAACTACTAGATGAGCACAGACAAGCAGCATATGATCATCTCAGAGTATATCAGAAGAAAATGTCTAGAGGCTACAACAAGAAAGTCAGACACAGAGAATTTTCAGGTTGGTGATCTGGTCTTGAGAGAAAATCCTAAAAATCAATCACATCGAGAACACAAGGGGAAGTTTGAACCCAACTGGCTGGGTCCCTTATAATGACTGCTACTTTTGGCTCTGGCGTCTATCAACTCTCAACAACTAAAGGAGAACAGCTCTGAGAACCAATCAACGTTCTCCATTTGAAGAAATTCTACGACTAAGGCATTCAGTCTATGGTAAAATGTCCTGAAAAAAATTAGAAAAATTAGAAAAAGTCCTGAAAAAATGAACATCTTGGTGAAAACCTAGCAATAGGCACCTTGATGATTCACAAAAAAATCAAAAAAATATCAAAAGTACAAAAAAATTGACAAAATGAAAAATACAAAAAAATGAAAAAAAGAGAAAAAGTGCCTTGGTGAAAACCTGGAAACAGGCGCCTTGGTAGCAAAAATAGCATCTCTACCAAGCTGGTGAAAATCGGGCAAACGGTTGCCACTTGTTTCAAAATGCTCCATCTATCAGTGCAATCTTGGTCTTTCCCAGCTTTCAGTCTTGCTTTAGTTTGTCCATATCTCCCGGTTTGTTTCTGCATTTCCAGTTTTCAATAAGTCAGTTTGTACACCAATCTGCTCAAGCGTCTGTATCCTATCAATGTTCAAACTTGGGGGCAATCAATGTCATATCCTACGGTCTCCAGTGTATCTGAGACGTGTCATATCCAGTCAGAGTCCTTTTGAAGCTTTACATGAGTCAGTCAGTCAGTCTTGTCTCCACAAAGGATTTTGCATCTACAACAATGCAATCAACATCAAACTGAAAACTGAAAACAATCTATGCTTTTTTACATGCTTTTATCTCCTTGTATACTTACTGGTTCGCATTGAGATTTTTGCATATTGTGTCCCTTCGAGCTCTTCGATGATGTCCTTTATAGGATTTAGAGAGTGATGACTGGGGGCATAATCTTTTCTTTGTCTTCTGCTTGTATGTGAAAATCTAACAACTTTGGAAATTTTGGATTGAAATGGTGTCCGACTATAAGAGCCTTCAGGTCATCACGACATTCATGTTTTGATGCTTATACAAATTTCTATATCAAAATGGACATGATATTCAGGTCATCCTAGCGTTTATGCCTTGGTACTTATATCTAATTTGACATTCCAAAAATAAAATCAATATTCATATGTCCATGGTTGTTTGACCAGTGGGGGTTGTATTGATTCTTGCGCATACAAATCAATATTCATATGTCTATGGTTTTTTTTAGCTAGTTGGCATTGTATTGATTATCCGGTTACCTAAAAGTTCAATGATGATAACAAATCGACATATGATCAGGGAGTAGGTCCTAGGTCTTAGGTTGCATTTCATATTGCATGCTTCTTTGCATTTTTCATCTTTGCATGATCTCACAATGACTAAATGAACTTCAAAGCTTAAACAATTCTTCATATCAATTCTTCAAATCTAACAAGAGTTGAATCTCACACGAAGGTTCCTCCAATGAAGTAGCAAGTAGAATCCTTTTTCAGGATCAAAATTAAAATCTGTGATGATTCATATTATTAACTACTTGCATATTCAACCTTCTATCATCACAGAAATCCAGTATTCAACTTAACTAATTATCTTCCATCAAACTATCAAAATTTCAACTTGGTCAACCATGGTCAACTCATGGTCAAACCTAGTCAAACTTAGTCTCCAGGACCTCTAAATGATGCAGAATGCATTCACCGGATGTGTTTAACCACTTCTCAAATCAATTAACATGCTTCTAAACTCTCAACGCTGACTTTTCTTGTCAGATTTCAATTTTAATCCCGAAGGGGGCATGGTATTGCATATCATTCAAAGTCTGTAATCAAATTTGAAATCATATCTTTATGGAAATCAATATCTTTCCTCAGTAATCAAGACAACAACCACATCTAGTTATTGATTCATCAAAAAACCTCATCGCTCGGGGCAAATCTATCATCACTTGGGGCATATCAGATTCATCAAGATCCATATCAATCTGGTATTCTCCTAACCTTGTAAATTGTATCAATTTTTACAACCATCAGATCATAGTGTTCTTTCCTTGGTTCTTCGACGACTGAAGGGTTTGCATGTGATACCTGCTAGTTCTGCTAAGACAATCGAGTCTAGAATGGGTCACTCACTTCTTTGCAATCCTAAGGTTTGGAATCAGGTGTTTTGACACTTTTTCGCAATCATAGGTTCATTTTCTGTTATAGTAAACATTATCTTTGGTCATTCAGGACTATTATCTCCACATCAAATCAATATCAATCAGCTTCTGTCTCATATCAATTATCAATTTCAAACATTAGTTTCATATCTTTATCAAACACAGACTTTCTTTGAACCACTGCGCTTCGCACAGTAATTCAAAGAGGGGCAAAATGTAATACCCCAAAAATGGGCTATAAGTTCATTAATCTCCTACATCTTCAATTCAAATGAAATCGACATCAAAGTCCTAATCTAAGGCACATCTAAACATCATCGAATCATAATTGATTATCTTAAATTCTACATCGGGGAATATTCCTAGTAATATTCCTAATCATCATAATTATCTTTAATTTTATAATTATTTGGCAATAAATCACATTTATCCTAAAATTTGATTAATTAAATATTTTGCATATTTAATTAATTAGATTTAATATTTGCCACTTAATTGTTTAATTAAATTTAATTCTATCTATTATTAATTGTATTATTTAATTTTGACAATAAATCTAATATCTTATGAATAATTGATTAAATTCTTATTTAATTGATTAAAGCAAGTTGTCATTATTTAATAATATAGTTTTTAATAAAAGTTTGATAAAATAGTTAATTAACCCATAAATTAATTATTTTATTTCAAAAATCAGTTAAGTTGAGAATAAATCACTTTATTTATTTATTAAATCATAATTATCCATGTGCACATTCAAGGACCAGTTAAACTCAAATTGAAAAATCAATGCAAGTTGTTAGCTTTTTGAAACTCAACATCTTTTTGAGTTTTAAAGTTGATCTAAACTTCTAATTCGAGTTGAACTATGCTTTTGCATGATTTTTGTGGCTTAATTATCTTTATTTAAAAATAACTCAAAAATCAAGCTGAGTTATTTGAGTGATTTATGGCTTTTTCCCATGCACCTCCAAAGCCTTGGATTTCTATAAAAACAAGGCTCATCTCTTCATAACTCATCTCTCAATCATCTCTCAAATTTGCATCCAAGCATCTCATATTTTTGCACAATCACGTTGGAGAATTGGAATTGGGAGAATCAAAGCTTATTGCGAATCAAGGCTATTGTGAGATCAATTTGTTTTTTTTACATTCATTTAGATTCTTTTTCATATCATTGTTAGATCATTTTAGCATATCAATTTCCATATTAGCATAGATTCATATCAGTTTTTATCATTCTTATTGCATAGAAATACCAAAAAAATAGCTTAATTGCATTCAATTCATATCTAGATCAATTGCATTCAAATCCTTCATTTAGGTGTCATCTAGGTCATTGATCTCGATAACAATCTGAGAACATTAATCTCGCACCTACTAGAAGGCAGTAAATCGCTTGGTTAGATAGTTTTCAATTTTGCACGATTTTGATTATAGCTAACCTCTAATGTTTTACTGAAGTGTTGTGTCTACAGATCGGGTACAATTTTCACACACACAACCATGTCGTATAAGGTGTGGTTCAATCCCTTGATAAAGAGATTGACTTGAAGCTTTTCATCCTTCATGTACTCCACATAAGGAAGAAGTTCGAGGAATTTTCTCTCATATTGAGTCACTGAAAGTCCTCGCTGTTGCAGATCATGAAATTCATCTATACAATGATGTATGAACTGTTCTGACAAATATCTAGCTCTAAACCTTTCCAAGAAGGTTTCCCAAGTAAGGGTGTCAATAAAAATGTGGCCTTTGAACTCTTCCTATCTCCACCATGTGGAGGTCATTCCTCTTAGAAGATGTTTAGATGTGCCTTAGATTAGGACTTTGATGTGGTGGATTAAGTCAATGAAATTCTCTAATCTGATCCCCTGTGTCTTGAGGTGCCCTCTCAACCACCTGTGGTACTATCTCTGGTGGAGGTTCTAGTCCTTGAACAGACTCCACATCATGTTCTGCCTGTCTCTCGGAAAACCTTGGAGGACTCCTACTCCATTCCTTGGTTACTGTTCTATGCCCTTCGACATCTTGATGCTATTCCTGCTAAGCTATAGGAGGCATCCTATCAAGGATAATATCGGCTAGATTCTAAAATGCCAAAAGAAGGGCCTGGTTTGGATCTGGAGGTGGTTCGGGAGGGGGATTTTGATTCCCTCTAGGAACTTCTTCCTCCTGGCTAATTGACTCATGAACAAAAGGGGTACACCTATGACCTCATCCATGTGCATGAGTCTGGTGAGTAACTGGCGGCATCCTACATAATTATGAGTCAAACAATTTAAACGTAGTGGTTTAGGATCCCAAATTTTCTAAACCCTGCTCTGATACCAAAATGTCATGCCCGAAAAAATGAGAAAAACACAACAATCAAAAAAATTTTCTTACGTACAATAATAGGTCTAGGTTTAGCAAATAATACAAACTAAGTTAACGAATCAATTGGCAACATAATTTAGAGGGGCATCATGACCGTGATGTTTGGTTAGCCTCCCTCTTCGTCTCAGTTTATCTAAAGAGAAATGCAAGTCAGGAAGGCATCCTAAAAGGTGCAGTTTCCTTCGATTGACTTACAACACTACTAGAAGATGTCGAAAAACAAAGAAAAAAGAGGAGCCCTAAAAGGTCTTCCTCAAAATTTGTGCCAAGGAGAAAGAGACCTAAGCGAGACATACCCGACCAAAAGGTATAGCCCAAGGGTTCATGCTTATCTTGTCATGTTAAAAATAGCCCAATACAACTATTCTCATTTTACTATAGTCTCAACCTTTATATTTAATCATTTATTAAATGGTTAAATTATAAAGGGAAACTATATAGTAAATACGATATATTAAGAAATTGATGTCATAATGGAATCTTTAAATCAATCGCTAGATTAAACATATTAATCCTAGGGTGAGTTAAATATCAAGGACAATTTAAGAATTTTAAACAAGCTATTATAACTTTATTCCATTAATCTAATTATTTTATTAAATCCTCCAAACAATTGACATAAAGTCATAAAGCTAATTGATTTAAAGTTTAAGTTTATCTACTCAAAGGAAGGGATCAAATCTTATCTACTAGGGTCAAACTTGGCAATCCTTAGTAATAAATTTAGAAGTTTCCTACTTGGCCCCAAAGTCAAAAACATTAATGATCATTCAATTCCATAATTTTTTTGCATTAATGTTAATAAAAGGTTTAAACATAAAGTTTGAAGTCCAATATTGCAAAGATTCTATAAATAGATTCTTTGCCAATTTCTATCTAATGTTTAAAGGGTTGATGCTTTGTTTGATTTCCAAGTTGTCCAAGAATGCTTGGAGCTTTCAAGTGACTTCATTAATGGAGTTTGGAGCTTCTAGAGGAAAATAGTTTTTGCTAAAACTTCTAGTCTCATTTTTGTGAATACAGAACTTGGAAAGTATTCATGTGTTCATGGCTATAGTATCATAGTTTGAAACTATATTTAGCTGCTAAGTTGTAGAAATTATTGTTCTAAAATCAATTTATAATTTAAGTTATATGATGTGATAATTCTTCTTATTTTAATAGAACAAATATTACTATGCTAGTAAAATAATATGTTCTTACATATACATATACATATGTCTATATATTTATATATAATTGCATATGTATATGTGTTTTAAAATTTAAACTTTGATTATAAAATCAATTCTCTGTATATATTTTTTTGAATAACATAGTATATAAAAATCTTTTTTTAGAATTCTCTATTTATATGTATATAAAAAGAAATGAAGTTCTCTGTATATTTTTTTTATATTACTGTTCAAGTATATATTATCATTTTTTTAGCCTTTGTTTTTAATTAGAAAAAAAGCTCTCTGTGAAATTTGAACAGAGAGATATATATATTATTATTATGTTTTAAGTGCTGCAGGCGAGAAGGAACATCATGCGAATGGATTGCAGTGGCTGTTAAAATTTATTATTATTTTATTTTATTTAAAAGGAAACAACATACGTTTGTCTTTGGGGACTAATTAAACTTTAAGATTTTATAAATTACAATAAAAGCTTGAAATATTTACATTATGTTAAATGTTTTAAATAACCTTTTTATTTCATAGAAAATTGGTATTTAAAATGCATCTTAAAGAAATACATATTAATTATGCTGAGAGGTGTAACCTTACAATGGAAGTAGACCCACACCTATAGGAAGTCAGCGAATGTAACAGTGTAAGAAAAAAAATCCCGTTCACATTCTGCTACTAGCTTTATAATTTACTATCCACATCACCATCATTGCTAAAAATAGTGGAAGAGTAAATGCATCCTCGGGAATCCTTAGTTGGGATGATGGGTAGATTTTGCACCCGCCATTCTTCCATCCATGGTGTCTCAAAGCACCCGCCAAAAAAACCAATAAAACCACGGCAATGTGCTACTACGAGACAAAATTCCAGCGGGAGATCGACAGCATGAGTTATTTTCCTTTTATCTTAGGAATATTGTTCCCGTAGTTTCCTCATGGTTTGATTTATATATGTTTTTCAGTTTTTTGGATTTTTAAGCTAAGAGGCATAACCTTACAATGGCAACAGACCCACACCTATAAGAGGTCAATGAATGTAACGATGTAAGAAAAAAGAACCCGTTCACATTTCTCTACCAGCTTTATAATTTACTATCCACATCATCATCATTGCTAAAAATAGTGGAAGAGTAAATGCATCCTTAGGAATCCATAGTTGGGATGATGGGTAGATTTTGCAACCGCCATTCTTCCATCTGCGGGGTCTCAAAGAACGCACAAACAAAAACAATAAAACCACCGCAACGCGCTACTACGAGACAACATTCCAGCGGGAGATTAGCAATGTGAGTTATTTTCCTTTTATCTTAGGAAGATTGTTCCCGTAGTTTCCTCATGGTTTGATTTATATATGTTTTTTGATTTTTTGGATTTTAGATAGAAATAATTTTAGAGTGTAGTAAATTGTGTTTTAAGAGTTACTGATAAACTAAAATTAAATGGTCATTTCATTTATGTGCCCTGGTTTGTGACAGTCTGAATGAGATGGAAAGAAATGGTTTTAATTGGTAGTGAATATATTTAATTCTCTAACATTTCTTCCAAGAACTGTTATTGTATTGATTCGGAATTGGGTTTCTTGAGTTTTCGATAAACATTAGTAATTTGGTCTGCATGTTTGTGTATCAGGTACAACAGTCCCGATCTAAAATAATGGCCATCGTGTTGTTTAGCAAAGAATGGATTTCAAAGAGAATCGGTTGTTAATCTCTCAATGTATTAGGTTGAAATTATTTTCAAAGAAATCATGACATGCAAGAACCATTGCCGAGCTTATCTTGATGTCGAATCATGATATCGCTAGTTTTCTATGCCACAAGTAGCCGAGAGGAGATGTGTTGACAGTCATTTTAGAGGGAGAATAGTCTATTCCATAGAGTTATTTGCATTTGGAATAGCACCAAAGGATATCAAATGTTATTCTTACATCGACCAATGAAGACCATTGTAATTTGATCTCAGGATTTGTTAACGGAAATGCTAGCGAAATCCATATACATGCATGCTCATGTTGAATCAACGGTGAGATGATGGAGTACTATCTCAGTCCATGGAAGTCGTAAGAAAGAAATAGAAATGAACATATGTGGATTGAAAGCATACCATCGATGCTCTTTGCATCAAGAAGCTAGGCTACAAATTTGCACCAAATTTTGGAAGATAATAATTCCCCCTCTGCCCCACGGCTTATTCGAAAACACACTACATTTCTCAGAGGTGTGCCTGATCTCTCCGACCTTTCTTGTTTGTCCAAGGCAATACACGATGACATTTAACGTCTGGAGAGGGAGGAATTGAGGTCGGTGAGTGAATGGCTTGAAAATCACAAGAACAAGGAAGGATAACTTCCGCTTCCCTTTTATCTCTATGGCCCTCACTTGATGGTCATTAATGGTGAAGGCTTCTTTACATATGACACTGTGTTCGAGCAAGATGAGAAGCCCTTCCATTATGGTATATTATCAACTAATGGCATAGAAAACGTCAAGATTATAGAAATTCAAAATGAAAATTGTAAAATTATAAGATGGTTTAGGGATGGTCGATGAATTCAGTTAACAATATTAAAATGATAAGTGTGAACAACCAAATTATGATAGGGTAATATTGCATAGATAAAAATTAACTTTGTTGAATCTAGACATTATTTTTTCAAATTAACGTAAAACTATATTAAAATAAATAAAATATTTAAGTCACAAAAGAATTACAGTTAAATTAATTAATCTTCACACAACCTTAGTATTAGGGTTTACTAAGGGTTAACTTTAAGGTTAGTGTTCAAATTAGGTAATGGTTTATTAATGGGTAAGATTAGAATTTACTTAAATTAAAATTAGAGTTAAGTTAGGATAATGATTATGGCTAGAGTATACTTATTATTAGGGTTAAAATTCAATTAGATTTGTAGGATCTATATCTTTAGTTAGAATTAAACCATGGTTAGGGATTAAATTGGATAAGCTTCAAATAAAGTTGGGGTTAGGATACAATTAGGGTTAGAGATTGATTAGGGTCATTGAAAAGTTTATGAATTATGGATAGGGTTAGGGTTTAGAATTAAATTATAGTAAGAATTCAATTAGGGTTATATTATAAATATGCAAGTTAGGTTAATGTTAGGGTTAAATGAATTAATTGTAAAAAGTAGTTAGGGTAATCTTTAAGGTTAGTATTCAATTTGGGTTAGGTTTATAAGTGTTAATATTAGGTTTGAATTAGGGTTTGTGACAGTCCGAATCTATTTGAATTAGACTTAGGGTAAGGGTTTTAAAGTTCAGGTGAGGGTAATATTTAAGGTTAGTATTCAATTTGGGTTAGGTATATAAGTGTTAATATAGTGTTAATGATATATTTAATATAAAGGTATTGGACATTTTTAAATAAAAAAAAGATTCATATTGTAAATAGAGAGAGAGAGGGGCATAAAAAAATTATATAATAATAGGCTATATGAATCTAGAAGTTACTTGAGATTAACAATAATCATAATCATAAATCCTAATCCTTAATGCTAACCCATATTCCTAAATACTAAATAGTAATTGTAATCCTAATTGTTAAAGACTAATCCTAAACCATAATCCTAAATACTAAACCCTAATCATAAATGATAAACCCTAATATTAAATGATAAACCCTAATCCTAAATCATAAATGTTAAACCCTATTTGTAAATTCTTAAGCCTAATCCTAATCTTATTACTAAACCCTAATCCTAAATGCATAACCCTAAATCCTAAATCCTAACGAAGACCACAATCTTAAATGAAAATCCCTAATTGTAAATGCTAAACCCTGATTGTAAATGCTAAGCCATAATCCTAACTATAACTATAAAATCTAAACCCTAATCCTAAATGCTAAACTCTAATTTTAAATTCTAGCCCTAATACAAACCCTAACCCTAAGCATAACACTAATAATTCTATAAACACATACCCTAACCCTAATCCTGATCATAACCCTTAATCCCAAATGTTAAACCCTTATTCTAAATGCTAAACAATAATACTAAATGCTAAAGTGAAATCTAAAATACTAAACCCTAAATCCTAACCTAAACCTTAATTATAAATATTAAACTCTAATTATAAATACTAAACCCTATTGTAAATGCTAAATCATAATCCTAGCCCTAATTGTAAATGCTAAACTCTCATCGTAAATGCTAAACTCTAATCCTAATCTTAAATGCTAAACCCCAATCTTAAATGTTAAACATTGATTTAAGTTTAACATTTTGGATTATTGTTTATCAATTAAGGTTTAGCATTTAGGATCAAGGTTTAGAATTGAGGATTATAGATTATGATTATGGTTAGGGTTAGGATATCCATTTACATCATTATTAGTGTTATGGTTAGGGTTAGGATTTGTATTAGGGCTAGGATTTAGGATTAGTGTTTATCATTTAATATTATGGTTTAACATTTATGATCATAGGGTTTAACATTTGGGATTATGGTTAGGTTAAGATTTAGGGATGATCATTTAGATTAGAGTTTAGCACTTAGGATTAGTTTTTAACAATAAGCATTAGGGTTTAGTATTTAGGAATATGGGTTAGTATTAAGGATTAGGATTTAGCATTTAGGATTTAGGGTTATGGTTAGGATTAGGGTTACTTTACATCATGGTTATTATTATGGTTAAGGCTAAGGTTCAAGTATTAGACTTAGGATTTAGAGTAACATTTAGGATTAACTATTTAACCATAATTATAACCCTAACCCTAACTCTAATCATAACCATGATGTAAATCCTACTCATTACTACAATATTAACCATAACCCTAAACCCTAGCCCTAATAATAAATGTTAAATCCTAATCCTTAATGCTAATCCATATTCCTAAATACTAAACACTAACTGTAATCCTAATTGTTAAAGAATAATCCTAAACCATAATCCTAAATGCTAAAACCTATCATAAATGATAAACCCTAATATAAATGATAAATCCTAATATTTAATGATAAACCCTAAACCTAACCATAACCATAACCCTACATCCTAAATGTTAAACTCTATTCATAAATGCTTAACCCCAATCCTAATGTTATTACTAAACCCTAATCCTAAATGCATAACCCTAAATCCTAAATCCTAAGAAAGACCACAATCTTAAATGCAAAGCCCTAATTGTAAATGCTAAACCCTAATTGTAAATGCTAAGCCATAATCCTAACGGTAACTGTAAAACCTAAACCCTAATCCTAAATGCTAACCTAACTATACAACTAACCTAAACCTTAAAAATGATGTAAACCATAACCTCAACCCTAAACCCTAATCCTAATCCCCACTGTATCCATAAGCTAAACCTTAACCCTAACCTTAACACTAAACCATAACCCTAACTATTTCTCTAACTGAAGAATGATGCTAAACCTAACTTTATGACTAACCCAAACCCTAACCATGATGTAAACCCTCACCTGAACTCTAAAACCCTTACCATAAATTATGAATTAGTGTTATTAACATACCCAACATATACTCTATCTAATCTTATTGTATTAACATACTCAACATATAAGACTAAATCTTAACAGTAAACCCTAATCCTAATCCTAATTCTACCCCTGACCCTAACATAATTCTCACACTGATATTAAACCCTAACCATGACCATAAGCCCAAACTTAAAACTAAACCCTAACCTAATCATAATAAAAATTCCAAACCAAACCCTAACCGTAATGCTAACCCTAACCATTATATAAATGTTAACCTTGAATACAAACCCTAATTGTCACCCTAACCATAATCATAAACCTAAACCATATCCCTAATTATTTCTCTAACCTAAGAATGATGCTAAACCAAATTTTATCACTAATCCAAACCCTAACCATGATGTACACCCTCACCTCAACTCTAAAACCCTTATCATAGAGTATGTATTAGTGTTATTAACATACTCAAAATATACTCTATATAATCTTATTGTATTAACGTACTCAAAATATAACACAAAATATTAACACTTAATCCTAACCCTAACCTTAATTCTAACCTTGACCTTAACATAATTCTCACACTGATATTAAACCCTAACCCTGATTGTAAACCCAACCTTAACACTAAATCCTAACTCTAATCATAATAAAGAACCTAAAAAAAAACCTAACCCTAACCCTTACCCTAACACTAAGCGTAATCATAATTTTAACTATTTTTCTAACCTAAGAATGATGCAAAACCTAACTATACCACTAACCTAAACCTTAACCATGATGTAAACCATAACCTCAACCTTAAACCCTAACCCTAATCCCCACTATATTCATAACCTAAACCTTAACCCTAACCCTAATACTAAACCATAACCCTAATTATTTATCTAACCTAAGAATGATGCTAAACCCAACTTTATCACTAACCCAAACCCTAACCATGATGTAAACCCTCACCTCAACTCTAAAACCCTTAACATAGAGTATGTATTAGTGCTACTAACATACACAACATAAACTCTATATAATCTTATTGTATTAACGTACTCAAAATATAACACTAAATCTTAACCCTAACCCTAATTCTAATCGTGACCCTAACATAATTCCCACACCGATATTAAACCCTAACCCTAATTGTAAACCCAACCTTAACACTAAACCCTATCCCTAATCATAATAAAGAATCTAAAAAAAACCTAACCCTAATGCTAACCCTAACCGTGATATAAACCTTAACCTTCAATATGTGTAATACCCCTAAAATGGGCTATAGGTTCATTAACCTCCTACATCTTCAAATCGAATGAAATACACATCAAAGTCCTAACCTAACGCACATCTCCACATTATCGAATCCTAATTGATTTTATCCTAAATTCTGCATCAGGGAATATTCCTAGTAATAATCCTATTTATCCTAATTATCTTTGATTTAATAATTATTTGGTGATAAATCTTATTTATCCTAAAGTTTGATTAATTGAATATTCTGAATATTTAATTAATTAGATTTAATACTGCCACTTAATTATTTAATTAAATTTAGTTAAATTATTCCTAATTTGTATTATTTTATTTTGACAATAAATCTAAAATCTCATGACTAATTGATTACATTCTTATTTAATTAATTAAAGTCAGTTGTCAATATTTAATAATATAGTTTTTGAATAAAGTTTGATTTAATAATTGATTAACCCACAAATCAATTATTTTAATTTTAAAATCAGTTAAGTTGAAAATAAATCACTTTATTTTTAAATTAATTCATATTAAATCATGCATAATAAAAAAAAGCAATCAACTTTAAAACAACTATTATTTTCAATTTGTTAACTTTCTAAACTCAACATCTGATGGTGAGTTGAAAAAGAGAACTAAACTCTATTTTGAGATAAAAACTACTTTTGCATGATTTTATGAGTTTATTTATTCTTAATTTCTTGTTAACTCAAAAATCAACTTGAGTTTATCAAGATTGATTTATGATTTTTTTCAATGCATCCTCAAGCCCTAGATTTCTATAAAAACAAGGCTCAGCTCTTCATAATAGATCCTTGAAGCTTTCAATCAATCAAAATATCTCTCAAGCTTTCAATCAGATATATCCCTCAAGCTTTCAATCAATCTCATATCTCTCAAATTTGCACAATTACTCTAGTGAAATTACATATGAAGAATCAAGCTTTTGCAGCAGGTGACTTTGTGAGATCAATTCATAATTCATAGTTTTTGCATAGATTTTCATATCAATTCATATCATTCTTAGATTAAATCTTCATATCATTTTCAATCAATTCTAGCTTAGATTCATATAGTTTTTCATCCTAATTGCATACAAAATACAAAAAAATAGATTAATCTGCATTCATATAGTTTTTCATTCTTTAGCATTAAATCCTTCATTTAGGTGTTGCATTGTCACTGATCTCGATTTCAATCTGAGAACATCATACTCGCACCTACTAGAAGGCAGTAAATCGCCTAGTTAGCATAGTTTCAATTACTTGCAAGATTTTGCTTTTTGCTAACCTCTAATGTTTTACTGAAGTGTTGTGTCTACAGCTAGGTATAATTTTCACACACATATTTCTGGCACCCACTGTGGGGCAACCCACCTTTACATGTTGGTTTTGGTTTTTTTTTGGAGCTAACTCCCTTGTGTAGATTTATTTGGAGACTAAAACCCTAAATTTTTAAAGATTTAATTTTATCTCCCAAACAGCTTGGATTTTTTGTCTGAATTTTTTTTTTTAGGTTGGAGACATATCAGGGAAGCTTTGATAAAAAATTTAAAAAAATTTGAGATGTTTTGAATTTTTAATAATGTTTTCTTTATTTTTCATAAGAAATTAATTTTCGGCGCAAATCAGCATAGTTTTTGGAAATTTTTACATTTTCAAAAATCTCTTTAAATTATAAAGGGGTCCATTCTTTGTGTTTTAAATTTTGATGCAATTTAATAGCTCAAATAGTCGATTTACAAAAATTGGTCTGTTTTGGTAAAAGGGATCTCTAGGGCACAAATGAAGAGTTTTTTTCAAAAATTTTACATTTTTGGAAAGCTCTCTATTTTTTAGTATGGGTCTTTATTTTTCATTTATATTTTTATAGCCAAAATCATATCAAAAAAATTAGATCTTGTTGACTAGGTTAAATGCAAAAAAAATAAAAAATTTGTGATGGGTATGCACTTATTTTTCATATGATTCAATGCATGATATGAGTTGTCATTAGGATTATTTTCTGGTTATTATTGCTCCTAACAATTTATTTTCAGATCTAACCCTATAGTTTTCATAAGTTGAATATATGTTGCATATCTTGCTTGCTTATTTTCTTGTCGGAGAGTTCGTGGCTTACTTGCGCGGGATTGCTCAACAAAGCTAAAAATTAGGTAAAATATACTAAGCATGTTGCGAGGAACTCAGGTATTCTTCTCAATCTGATAACACTTTGATTTGGACATAAAATGAACTCTCACATGTCAAGCTTGTGTGACTTTTTCTGCTTTCATATCACAGACTTCATTTTGGGCTATAAAACAAACATAGATTTGCTTTCTGCATATCTGTTACACATAATAAATAGGCCCTATGAATACTATTTGTGGATGATCTTGAGAGAGTGGGCTTCTTTCACTTGTTCATGCATGTGAAGCTCTTCTTGATGACAGATCCCCTTGTAGGTAGGGAGGTTACTGAGATTATCTTGTGTTCTACTAGATTTGTGTGTCTTCAACTTTTGATTGATACATTCTCTCTCCGGAGAGGTTGATAGATCATAAGTGGTTGACATCATAGATCTTTGTGAGATAATCTTAGTCTTAGCATGTCAGATTAATCTATCTACTTTATTTTGGTTAAAAGTGAAAAGGCTAGAGGACTATGCTCTACTCCCTTTTTGGGTAGTATCAGAAACTCAGATCCTTGAATTTGGAACCAATCTCCATGTGGTATCTTTTGTGAGTCACCTTTAGAGAGGGTTAACCATAGTGGACATTCTCTTAATTGGGTCAACCATGTGGATGGAACCTCAAGCGGTAATAGATATTTTCATCATGGTAGCAACAACTGCTATATAAATGTCCTTGTGGAGGAAATCTTCACAGGTGTGATCTCCTGTTGGGTTGTTAGATCTCCCTAGCAGCTCTTGATTGATTAAATTTTTGGACTATGTCAAAACCCCGGTGCACCTGGATTGGAGTTCACCCTCTTGAGATCACAAAATTTGCAAAGTCAGACCATTACTACAAACCCTAGCGAGGCCAAATTTTTCATTTTCTAGGAATATGTGCGTTATTGAAAAACTTTTTGGAACATACACAAGTAGTATTCCTAGGGATTAGAATAATAAAGTCACTTGATTGTTTATGTGCAAGGTTGCTTTGTCCCTTACTCATTATTTTCAGACATGCTTGAAATCCCTTGCTTGTTGTTCTATGTGTTTGATATGTAATTGGTTATTTGAAAATGAACAAATCCAACCATCAAAATCAATCAACAAAATTGAAAAATTGCAAATCTGAAGCAAAAATCCTTTTTGGTGTCAAAAGTCATCCTAAAATTTCAAAACTCGTATCAAAGCCAAAATCAAAGTTGTCATAGATTGGTCAAATTTTTCAAAAATCTAGTTTTTACAGCCTATTCCCAAATTCTGTCACAATAGCGAACTGATTCTTGTCATTTCTAGTCATCCTTAGTTAGTCTGGGTCAAATCTCAGGTGCTATGACATGTTTCTCAACATCCAAATGAACTTAAATGGTATCAAGTTGCACAAAATGACTCTTGGTCTTCTTTCTTACACATCTCTCATGTCTTCCTAGTCTCCCATTTCCATCCTTTCTCCTATTCCTTCACGCTTCTTCCTAAAACTCTTCACGTCTTCTTGATTATTTTCCTCTTATTATCTAGTCTTCTTTCTTCTATTCATCTCTTCTATCACTTCCATGCTTGATTCCTCCTCTTTGAGAACCATGAATTTCAGCTATCTTGTTATGGAACCTCTCTTGAAAATGGATCATCTCAAACTCATTGCTCAATTTGAAGAGTATTATTCCAAAAAGCCCATGAGCGATAAATTTATGATGAAAATAAAAGAAAAATTGATTGAATCAGACACCTTTGCTAGGATCATATGCATGGTCATGTCACGACCTTATTCTTCCAAAGATCTTTCATATTCTAAGTCTTCTCATCATTCCTCATCATCCACATCTTCTTCCTCTGCTGGGTCTTCACCTTCCTCTTCTCCATGATCTCGTTCCTCTTCTACTTCTCCCAAGAGTCTTACTCCTCATCTCAAGACATACCATGTTGAGCAATGTGATAACCCTTATGATACCTCTTCCACTGAGAGTGACACACCCATCTTTGAAGAATATGATGACTATGATGATAGACAATATAATGATACTTATGACACCTATGTTCCTAAGAGTCCTCATCTTGTGCTCGTGCTTACTGGAAATGGGACGTCACATTGGAAAGATCATGATGGTGATCCATATGATTCTGATTTTGAAAGAGACTGTGATGATTTCTGTGCACAATACCTAGATGATCCATCTATTTTACTTAAAGAAGAGAAATCTTTCTGTGCTGATTATAAATGTCAATACTATAAGGATCTCTCCTCTAAGAACTCTCATGCTGAAAATAAAGATTACACTCTCAAGAAAGATCATGTTAATGTTGAACCTTTGTCTTGTGATGGTTCCCTTCTATCCCCTACTTCCTCTAATACCCATACATTTCCTAAAGCTTCCAAGCCTACCAAATATTTCACAAGTCCTTCATCCACCAAAGGTCCTAATACTTTTCATGTGGTTTCCTATAGTTATCCTCAAGGGCTACCTCTTAAAGAAACTCAAGCTAACCTTCACTTGGCTGAAAATACTTTCAATAATGCTAAACCTAAAGAGCCTAAGCCTTTATATGCTATAATTCCCACTATAGCTAGTCCTCCACCATCTCTTCCAAAGTCTTCCATAAAATCCCAACATGCTTCCTTGTCCTTAAAAGTAGCTCCATGTCAAGAGGACACTAAAAATGATAAAGAAAAGAATATAAAGAAAGATTAAGATCAAGAAACCTTCATGTCATCCAATCATTTTCATGATGTCTCTTATCCATTTCATGGTTCTTTTGATCCCTTGTGCCCTTTCTCATTCATTCCACCCTATCTTAAGTCTTCTCCTAAGAAAGATCAAGTTAATACCTACACCTTTGAGCTTATTGACAATCAAAATAACCTTACCCCACTTCCAATTTCCAAAGATGATACTTCCATTAAGGTTGGTAAAAATGGTGTTGTTACTTCCAATGTTAAGCCTATTGAAAATCAAGAGAAAAATTATGTGCTTATGCTATCCAAAGATCCTTGTCAAGATCAAAGTCTTCCATCTTATTCTACCACTCCATGTTCGCTTCCACTTTCTACTCTTCCTAAATCTTTGCAAGCTTTGAAAAATCCTATCAAAGAAGGTGCTCATATTCAATATGTCCATGATTCTATTGAAAATCCTAATTCTCACTCTAAAGATGTTGATGTCCTTGGTTGTCATATAGATGCTGATAAACTTATTGATTATCCTTTTGTATATTCCATGTCCATCCTTGGACATCCTCCACCACTACTAAGGGCTTCATGTTTTCCTTCCATCTTGAGTCCTTATGTCCCTTCACTTTCCCCTCCTAACTCTCTCAATTTGTCATCCATCTTGGGTCCTTATGTCCCTCCATCTCCTATTTTTCCTCAAGATCATCATAGATTCATACCCTTGAATCCTTTTCATCCACTCACCCATCTAAACCAGTCATATCCTCCTTCTTCTTTCACAAGTCCCAAGTCTTTTGGAAGTAACTTGAATGTTCAATATAAGAAAAAGAGGCAATACAAGAATCCATCAAAAAAATAAGATCACCATGCTCCTCTAATCGACATGGAAGCATAAAGTTGAAAGAGATATCTAAGAAGAAAACTACAAGACAAATATGGGTTCCAAAATCCATCATTGAAGATATTCTCTCTAAATCATCAAAAAGAAATAAAAATCCTATGGCTATATGGATTCCAAAGTCCCTCTTGAAAGAGTTTGATGTTGAGCAACAAGTGAATTTGACATTCAAGCTTCCAAAGGCTTCCACTTCATCTTCTTCCAAAAACATTCTTCCATTCCATGTGCCTAAACCACAACCTCTGCTATCCATTCACCATATTCCTTCATGTATTCCTTCATTCATGTTTCCTCCATCCTCTTGCCACCCTTCAAGGTGTGTGTTGATGTTGATCTTTCCTTCCTTTCCATTTACCCTTTCACAATCCTTCCATTCATTATCCTTCTACCTTCTATCTTTTTTCCTCATTTGCCTATTCCTCCTATCTTCCAACCTCACTCGCTTTACATAAAACCTTACCCTCCATTTTTCTCTTCCATCTCCCTTTCCCTATCAGCATATTTGAGCATATCATTTTGAATCCTTGGCATATCATAGTTTATCCTTTCAAGGAACATTATCTAAAGAGCTTGCCTTCTTCCAAACAAAAAAAAAAAAAAAATTGAAAATGTGCCTTGGTGGAAACGTGGAAACAGGCACCTTGATAGAAAAAGTAAAGAGAAATAAATTCATCCTATGGTTAAAACCACTCCCTTGTGGTGCCTTGGATAAGTACCGTGATGAAAACCTAGCAATCAGGCATCATGCATAGTTCTTCTACATATTTCATCCATTTTTTCTTCTCTCTTTGATCTTGACAATGTTGACCTATACACGAACATTTGGCTATCTTGTGAGCTATTTTACGATGATCTTGCTTTCATTCCTTTCATGTTTAGCCTTCATGTCTATCTTCCTCCATTCATTTTTGCCTATCACTATCATTTTACCCTTTGGTCTTGATCTAAAAAGAAGAAGAAAAAGAAAGAGTGAAACACGGTGCTATGAAGCCTCTTGACGTGTCTACTCCTTTGGACTGCATCATTTCCTGCTCTTGCATTATGATTTTGTGACTTATCCTAGGTTGGCCTTTCATTTCTTGTCCAAATGGGCTTTACATGACATTTTTCCCTAGCTTGGGTATTCTTGAGGAGTTTTCCCTTGAGGATTTCTTCCCTTCATTCTCCTTCATTCTCTTATCTTCCATCTCTTCCACCAGCTTGCCAATCCATCTTGTTCTCCACCTTTCTAGACATTGGGACTGCATGATATGATCTTGCTTGGGAGTTTACAATGGAAAAAGAAGCTATCAAGTATGCAAAGAACTGTCAAAAGTGCCAAGTGCATGGAAACTTAATTCATGCTCTAGGGAGAGATCTAATTCCCTTCACTACTCAATGGCCTTTTCACCAATGGGCATTTGATCTTATAGGATCCATACATCCTCATTCTTCTAATGGACATACCCATATCATAACAACTACAGACTATTTTACAAAATGGGTAGAAGCAGTCCCTTTGACTCAAGCAATCGAAAAGCAAATTTCAATGTTCATTTTGAACTACATCATATGTCGGTATGGAATTTCACACTCTATAGTGATAGATAATGGTGGACAATTCAAGAATAGAGACTTAGATGATCTATGTGCCAAATTCAAGATTACACAACATTGGTCATCTATCTACTATCCTCAAGGCAATGGACAAGAAAAGGCTTCTCACAAGAATCTATTGAAAATCTTGCACCATACAGTTAATAAGATAGGAAGAGACTGGCATCTCATGATCAATCCAGCTCTCTGGGCCTATAGAACAAGTATCATAACACCCATTGGGGCTACACCTTTTTCTTTAGTTTATGGGTTTGAAGCGGTACTACCTATTGAGGTTGAAATCCCATCACTAAGAATCAGAATGCATGGTCTAGTAACTAATGATGACTACAGAGTGTCTAGGTTGCAAGAACTTGAACTACTAGATGAGCATAAACAAGTAGCATATGATCATATTAGAGTGTATCGAAAAAGAATGTCTAGAGGCTACAACAAGAAATTCAGACACAGAGAATTTCAAGTTGGCGATCTAGTCTTGAGAGAGGATCCTAAAAATCAATCATATCAAGAACGCAAGGGGAAGTTTGAACCCAACTGGCTAGATCCCTTTGTTATCACTACTACTTTTGGCTCTAGTGCCTATCAACTCTCAATGAATGAAGGAGAACAGCTCCAAGAACCAATCAACGTTCTCCATCTGAAGAAATTCTACGCCTAAGGCATTCAGTCTATGGTAAAATGTCTTGAAAAATCTGAAAAAGTCCTAAAAAAATGAACATCTCGGTGAAAACCTAGCAATAGGCATCTTGATGATTCACAAAAAAATCAAAAAATATCAAAAGTACAAAAAAATTAAAAAAGGGAAAAATACAAAAAAATGAGAAAAAGAAAAAGTGCCTTGGTGAAAACTTGGAAATAGGCGCCCTGGTAGCAAAAATTGAATCTCTGCCAAGATGGTGAAAACCCAGCAAACGGGCACCACTTGTTCAAAAACACTCCATCTATTAGTGCAATCTTGGTTTTTCCCAGCTTTTAGTCTGCTTTAGTCTGTATATATCCTTGTTTCAATAAAGTTAGTCTGTACACCAATCGGTTCAAGCATCTGTATCTTATCAATGTTCCAAACTTGGTGGCAATCAATGTCATATCCTATGGCCTCCACTGTATCTTAGACATGTCATGTCCAGTCAGAGTCCTTTGAAGCTTCATTTGAGTCAGTCAGTCAGTATGTCTCCTCTCTGGAAAGGATATTGCATCTACAACAACACAATCAAACATCAAACTGAAAATAATGTATGCTTTTACATGCTTTTATCTCCTTATATGATTACTGATTCGCATTGAGATTTTTTCATATTTTGTCCTTTCAAGCTCTTCGATGATGTCCTTTATAGGATTTAGAGAGTGATGACTGGGGGCATAATCTTTTATTTGTTTTCTGCTTGTATGTAAACATCTAACAACTTTGGAAATTCTGGATTGAAATGGTGTCCATTTGTAAGAGCCTCTATCTCGAATTGGATGGCCATGAGTACCTCGACCATTGATACCCAAAAAATTCAAGGAAGTTTGATCTAAATATTGTCTTTTTGAGTGAGTTCTTTCTCCTATTATGAAATGAGATCTTACCTAAGGATGTGAACGATAAAGGGTCACTACGGGTAATTCACATTGGATTTAGAATGATCTCTTGACTGCTTGATGTGTTTTTTATGCAAGGAATATTTAGGTCATCATGATGTTTATGTTCTGATGCTTATACAGATTGCTATATCAAAATAGACATGATATTCAGGTCATCCTGGCATTTGTGCCTTGGTGCTTATATCTAATTCAACATTCTGAAAACAAAATCAATATTCATATGTCCATGGTTGCCTAACCAGGTGTTGTATTAATTCCTGCGCATACAAATCAATATTCATATGTCTATAGTTTCATAACTAGTGGGTGTTGTATTGATTTATCCAGTTACCTAAAAATTTCAATGATGACAACAAATCAACACATGATCAATGACTAGGTCCTAGGTCCTAGGTTTGCATTTCATTTTGCACTTTGCATGATCTCACAAATTGCCTGATACTCAAACGATTCTTCAAAACCAAACATGCTAAACATGACACAAGGACTGAGCATTGTATGAAGGTTCCTCCAACGAAACAACAAGTAGAATCCTTTTTCGGGATCAAAATCAAAATCTGAGATCATTCATATTATTAACTACTTGCATAATCAACCTTCAATCATCATAGAAATCCATTTTTCAACTTAACTGATTATCTTACATTAAACTATCAAAATTTCAACTTGGTCAACTATGGTCAACTCATGGTTTAACCTAGTCAAACTTGCTCTTCTGGACCTCCAAATGATGTAGAATGCATTCTCGAACATGTACAACCACTTCTCAAATCAATTAACATGCTTCTAAACTACAACACTAACTTTTCTTGTCAGATTTCAATTTTTATCCCAAAGGGGGCATGGTATTGCACATCATTCAAAGTCTATAATCTAAATTTGTAATCAAATCTTTCCTCAGTAATCAAGACAACAACCATGTCTAGTTGTTGATTCATCTAAAGTCCTCGTCGCTTGGGGAAAATCTATTGCAATCTGGTATCCTAAATCTATCTTGTAAACTGTATCAGCTTTTGTAACTATCGGTTCATTAGCATCATTTCCTTGGTTCTTCATAACTGATGGGTTCAAGATGTGATTAAAATATGATTCATACAAGGACATTGAGGTCTAGAATTGGTCACTCACTTCTTCGCAATAATAAGGTTCAGAATCAGGCATTTTGACACTTGTTTTCGTAATCACTGGTTCATTATTGATATAGCTAGCATCATCTTGATTCTTGGTCATTCTAGGTCTAGGTCGGTATCTCTTTTTATAATCTTTCAATTGGTTTCTATCTTGAAATTAGTTCATCTTTCAAATTAGTTTCATACATATATCATACATAGACTATTCTTTGAACCACTATGCTTTGCACAGTGATTCAAAGAGGGACAAAATGTAATACCCCAAAAATGGGCTATAGGTTCATTAACCTCCTACATCTTCAAATCGAACAAAATTGACATCAAAGTCCTAACCTAAGGCACATCTGCACATTATCAAATCCTAATTGATTTTATCCTAAATTCTGCATCGGGGAATATTCCTAGTAATATTCTTATTTATCCTAATTATCTTTGATTTAATAATTATTTGGTGATAAATCTTATTTATCCTAAAGTTTGATTAATTAAATATTCTAAATATTTAATTAATTAGATTTAATACTACCACTTAATTATTTAATTGAATTTAATTAAATTATTCCTAAATTGTATTATTTTATTTTGACAATAAATCTAAAATTTCATGACTAATTGATTAAATTCTTATTTAATTAGTTAAAGTCAGTTGTCAATATTTAATAATATAGTTTTTGAATAAAGTTTGATTTAATAATTGATTAACCCATAAATCAATTGTTTTAATTTTAAAATCAGTTAAGTTGAAAATAAATCACTTTATTTTTAAATTAATTCATATTAAATCATGCACAATCAAAAAAAGCAATCAACTTTAAAACAACTATTATTTTCAATTTGTTAATTTTCTAAACTCAACATTTGATGGTGAGTTGAAAAAGAGAACTAAACTCTATTTTAAGATAAAAACTGCTTTTGCATGATTTTATGAGTTTATTTATTCTTAATTTCTTGTTAACTCAAAAATCAACCTAAGTTTATCAAGATTGATTTATAATTTTTCTCAATGCATCCTCAAGCCCTGGATTTCTATAAAAACAAGGCTCGGCTCTTCATAATAGGTCCCTGAAGCTTTCAATCAATCAAAATATCTCTCAAGCTTTAAATCAGATATATCCCTCAAGCTTTCAATCAATCTCATATCTCTCGAATTTGCACAATTACTCTGGTGAAATTACATACGAAGAATCAAGCTTTTGCAATAGGCGACTTTGTGAGATCAATTCATAATTCATATTTTTTGCATAGATTTTCATATCATTCTTAGATTAAATCTGCATATCATTTTCAATCAATTCTAGCTTAGATTCATACAGTTTTTCATCCTAATTGCATACAAAATATAAAAAAATAGATTAATCTGCATTCATACAGTTTTTCATTCTTTAGCATTAAATCCTTCATTTAGGTGTTGCATTGTCACTGATCTCGATTTCAATCTGAGAACATCATACTCGCACCTACTAGAAGGCAGTAAATCGTCTGGTTAGCATAGTTTCAATTACTTGCAAGATTTCAATTTTTGCTAACCTCTAATGTTTTACTGAAGTGTTGTGTCTACAGCTAGGTATAATTTTCACACACACAATATGAACCTTAATTATAACCCTAATCAGATTAATTTATTCAATGTTTTATGTGCGTTGTGATTGCTACTAGCTAATATATACTCTATATATAATACGTTGAGATGTATCGAGGTGGTTAATTTTTTCATCATTCACCTTTAATGATAATTAAAGTTGAAAAAATTCAATGCCTAGATACATCTCGACGTATTATATATAGAGTATATATTAGCTAGTTTAATATATATATCCAATATTAAATTAATAAGTAAATAGATAAGAATAAAATAACAAGGTAAATAAAATTAACCTTTTCTTTATGTATGTAAAAAAATATAAAGGTAATATTAAATACTAAGGACATATTTTGAAAAATTTAAATCTATTGTTTAAGGATAGATAAATTTGTAAAGAATATGATCTTTTATGTAAGAAATATAACTTGTAGTGTTATAGGTTTTCTTACATAAACTTTTACATTTACAAAGTGTAGTAAAACATAATTTATCTAGGATCAAATTAGATTAACTTAAATATAATTATTTTTGAATATTTGAATTAGTAATTTTAACATAATAAAGAGGGAATTAGATATCTTTTACCTTTTAAGTTATCTAAATCCTTAAAATGTGATTTCTTTGATTTTTCTTTAACCAATTTAATTTGATCCCTTTTAGATAAATAAATTTATATTTTGTACTTATGAATGTTTTAATAAAAAACTTTTCTCATTAATCAAGAATAAAAATTTATCTTTATCTCCTTAAAGTTTATGACTAAATCTATCTTAAGATTTTAGTTGCAAAAAGGGAAGAATTCAAATTTGCTTTAAGAATTAATTTTTAAATTCTTAACCCTTACAACTTTAGAAAAAATAGATCTAAAATTAAATAAAGCACTAAGATAAATAACTTCCTTTACTTGACCTATTTTGAGGTCTTTAGTGAATAAACTAACTATCAACTTTAATAGCCTTTAAAAGAAGTTTGAAATTTACTTAAGCTAAGGATTTGAACATTAATGTCTTGGCTAACATGCAATTATGTACACCTTAGAATAACTTAAATTTTCTAAGCATAATAAGAGGAAAACTTAATAATAATTGAAGACTCCCAATATACCAAATGATGCTACAAGTATTTAGAATTTTAAAACTTCTTTATATAACAAAATAAGGCTTTTACATCATTTTTAGGAACCAAAATTCCTTTACATTTTTAGAAAACTTTTCAATGCCAAAAAGGCTAGAAGGAACATAAAATAAAAAAATAGGGAATTTTCAACAAGCTTCCATGGCCTCGTTGATTCCAAGCTAGATTCCTACATATAAGCCTATTTTTAACCATGGGAGCTCACCTCCCAACCTAGACCATTACATGGTCACCCCCGAGCTAGGGGAACAAAGAGAAAAAAGGGATAACAACAACACTTAGACCCAAAATAACTTGTGGTAAACTAGCACATACAAAATACCCAAAACCAAGGACAACACATAGGTTTCCAAGAAACCATTTACCAAAGGGTGAAAGTGGACCATGCCCATTAGGAGAAACCAAGTTAAAATAAAGGAGCTGAAGGCCACACATGGGTCAACTTCAAAATCCTTACAAAAACCATCTTCACAACAAAACCAAGGCTTCATGCCTAAAACACTCCTTCTAGCCCCTACTTGCCCATAGGCAAAACTTGGTATCATGGAGAGCAAGACATCCATGTTTATCCTTCCCTTACTAGGGGAAACTCTTCACTATAATGGCGATCACTTAGGTACTTTCACCCTACAAGGTTACTCTTCCCTCCCAAGGGTGAGTGTGCCTTGTAACTCCCTTAACAGATAAAATAACAACAATATTTCTACCATAAGAAAGCATACCAAAAGTAGCAAAATAAATACACAATTACACAAGATCTTCATGAAGGTAAAACAACAATTTCTTACTACAAAGCATAAATTGCTTAAAAGAAAGTAGAGAACCAACCTATTCCAAAACTAAGGTAATGAATTTTGAGAAGAGATTTCTCCTTTTATCCTTTTCCAAATCCTTTCAAAACTAGCAAGTCTCTAAGAAAGAGAGTGGGTGATTAACCTAGGAAGATTCCTCAAACTCCCTCTAATAGGCTCCCTAAATCCACCTGATGAATCCTATCATAAATTCAAAGATAACTTCTCCATTACTCCTCCAAGTATCTTTGTCCCCTCATAAATGATATATGAAGACTTAATGAAGTTGAGAAATGGTTGTCCAAAGTTTCTAAACTCTTAAACTCGGATGAAGACTAATGGGGTACTTTAGGAGGTTCATTTATGATCCTAGGGCCTTTTTATGACTAAAAATTAACTCCAAACCCCAAGTACATCAAGTAGGGTAGCTAATTTTGGTCCCAACTACCTCCTAGGAGCTTCCTAGACCCTTCCAAACTCCACTTCAAGTTCAAATCCGAGTTCACTCTTTCTTGAATCATCTAGAAGTTTCCTTTACCCTAGGTGAGCTTGGGGACTCCACAAGGTTAACCCTCTAGTTGGTGTCATACATATCCTAGAAAAGGGGTTAGTCATGCCAACACCTCATGCACCCATGTGTCAAGTGACACAACATAATTTCCAACTCATTCACACATAGCATGACTACATAAAACAATTAACTTAATTAAATACAACATTTAACAATTACTTTCACAAATAAAACCATGAGACAATGAGGTTCAAGCCTCTTCACTAGACCGAACCTTGGCTTAACAGTCAATAACATAATTTCACTCTTTGTACTCTGTATTTAATACCATGGTTAATTTCCTACACACTCAATGCAAACATCAGTAGGTCCAATGATGTAACAAGATAATAACATAAACTGCATAATCATTTAACACACACAACCACATAATCCTTCTCATAATTATCAAATCAATATTTGATCCCAAAGTTCATAATACTTAACATAACATCTCATTTTGCACCATACATATCTAATGTATTTAAATAAACTGCATCATGAAATCAACAACCTAACATAAGTAAATCATGATCAACCATAAGCATAAAATAAGTGTTCAAATCAACATAATCAAAATGCAAAATGTACATAACATAGGATTCTTCAATCCCTAAAATAATAAAATATGTCCAAGTGTATCATAATCCAAAATATCAACTAAAAAGTGTAACTATGATCAATGAAAACTATGACGGCTGGGGTAGACCTCACAATGAGATAGTTCGGCCTTTTACAGGGAGTCTTTGGAGTGGTACCTCATTATGCACATCTAACAAGGTACTGTTAGAGACCCAATGTCATACGCCAACCATCAGTAGCAGACATAGTAGACAGTGATGCAGATGAGATAGAGGATATAGAGGTACCACCAAATGTGACCTACTCAGGCATGAGCTTAGACTACATCAGGTATTGGAGTCTGAAGGGAACCCACCCCATCTTCCCTGAGGATTATCCCATAGGTTATCCAGGCCTTTTAGAGAGGACACACCGAGATAGTGGTATAGGAGAGGAGGATGAGGATCATAGAGATGAGGAGGATCCCATCTCTGAGGGAGACCCCATGGAGGAGGAGAGAGCAGAGGAGATGCCCCCAGCCGATGATACTAGTGCGGATGTGCACTTTTTCATGCATCACCATTGAGATCATGATGACCTCCATGCACCCATATAGAGACACCACTACCGAGACCTAGATAGAGTGAGCATGGAGAGAGTAGTCACTCCATGCCTCCACCATCTAGATCCTTTGGTGGCACCCAGGAGGGAGATCCAGGTATGAAATATAAAATTGATTGCAAAATGTAATATAATTTATGAAGAAAGAGCAATAAATTTATAAATGTATTTTCATTTTTGCAGCTAGCATAGTGGAGTGGAGGAGTTTTTTATATGAGGTTCTAAAGGATACATGTATATCCTATTAACTACCAGCCGGCAAGTGAGAGTCTTCCATTGGTCACATAGATCCCGACAGGCATGCCGATATCTTTGCATGTGTCCAACGAGAGCTGAGATTGTGCAAAGAAAGAGAAGATGTGCTGATGGAAAAGCTATAGAGGGCCCAAGAGCGCATGTGTGATATGAGCATATAGAGGAGCCACTCATGGACTACCGGTCATAGATCTACTACTTCTCATCATAGATCAAAGATATTTGGGAGTCATCAACCATCAGAGCATAGAGATAGACAGAGTGGTAGATAGGGCCATGGGCCACATATGTATCAAAACTCAAAAGATTCTATAAATGGAAAACTTTCTCTACTAATTAGTTCTATGTTTTATTACTATATTTTCATCAATATAAAACTTAACAGAAAGAAAGAAAGTGCATAAATGTATTCAAATGTAATTTTGTTGAAACTACATAACCTATAAAACAAACATAATTATTTTATAAGGAATACATAAATACATAGGGAAAGAAAGAAATAAATTAAGGATGATAACATTTAAGATGCATAATATTGATAGGTTCCTTAAGAGAAATACCATCCATATCAGCAAATTTATAAGCACCTGAACCAAAGTCTTCAATCATAATAAAAGGTCCAAGCCAATTAGGGCTAAACTTTCCTTTTTCACCAAGTAAAGCATTCACATTTTGTTGATTCTCATATAATACTAAATCACCTATTTAAAATGATCGTTCAATTACTTTATGATTATACTTCTTCTGAAGAGATTTATGATAAGCTTTTATATGTTCCAAAGTATTTATTCATTGTTCATCCAACATTTCCAATTCTTGTAAGCGTTGTTCTCAAAATGTATCCTTGTCGATTATCCCATGAAATGAAACATGTAAAGAAGGTATTTCTAATTCCAAATGCATAATACTGTTAGTACCATAGCCAAGATTGTAAGGAGAAGTACTTGTAGTAGTACAGACACTAGTCCTATAAGCTGATAAAGCATAGGTCAATTGGGTATGTCAATCTTTCGCATGCTTTTTAACTATTTTTCTCAAAATTTGTTCAATGATTTTAGTTGATGCTTCAACTTGACCATTAGATTAAGGATAATAAGGAGTTGAAATTCTATGTTGAATTCGATATTTCTCCAAGAATTTCATGACTTCTTTGTTCTTAAAAGAGGTACCATTGTCCGAAACTATCATCTAAGGGATACCAAATCATGTTATAATATTGTTAAGGATGAAATCATAAATAACATCCATAGTTGTTGAATGAAGAGGGACAACTTCTACCCACTTTGT
Organism: Chamaecyparis obtusa; assembly: GCA_027943335.1. Lineage (NCBI taxonomy): Eukaryota > Viridiplantae > Streptophyta > Pinopsida > Cupressales > Cupressaceae > Chamaecyparis > Chamaecyparis obtusa. Next base: position 105,468 of record BSBK01007576.1, on the reverse strand, counting down.
AAAGTAATCTGTAGTAGTCAAGATGTACGTATGTCCTTGAGAAGAAGCTGGTGAGATTTTTCCAATAAGGTCAAACCCCCAAATACTAAAAGGCCATGGAGAAACTTGATTACAAAGCTCACAAGCAGGAGCATGAATCAAATTACTATGTTGTTGATATTGAGGACATTTCTTAACAAACATGAAAGAATCATGTTCCATTGTTTGCCAATAATATCCCATTCTAATAATTTTATTAACCAGAGATTTTCCACCAAAATGTCCCCCACAAGAACCAGAATGAGCTTTTGCTAAAGCTACCGGAATTTCAATTCTATTAAGACATCTAAATAGTAAACCCTCATAAGAATGTTTGTAAAGTGTGTCTCCTAAAATGATGTAATGTGTTGCAAGCTTCCTAATACAATTACGTGTGTTCCTTGTTGTTGATTCAGGAAAAGTACCATCTTCCAAAAAATGAAAGATATGAGAATATTGTTCATCCAAATGCAAATTGAAATAATCAGAGGTAACCTTATTAGAAATTGCATGGCTTTTAAGAGTTTGTTTAGTAAATTGAAAATTTTTAGCATTATTCTCAAGACAAACCAAAGAAGTTGTGCTTTCCATAGCATTTGCATGTCGATTATCTTTCCTAGGTAAAGTTTGAATTATATAAGAAGAGAATTCTGAAAGCACTTCAAGAGCCAAATCTCTATATTTTGTCATTTTATCATTCTTAGTTTGATAACCTCATTTAATTTTTTCAACAATCAATTGCAAATCTCCATATATTTGCAAGTGTTTGATGTTAAGGGATGAAGCTACTCGTAGGCCAGCTATAAGAGCTTCATACTTTGCAATGTTATTAGTACAAGGAAAGGTTAATTTGTACGATAAAGGGATTGGTTTTTTTGTAGGAGGGATCAAGATAATACTGACACCAGAACCTGTCTTACATCTAGACCCATCAAAATATAATGCCCAAACATCTTCCTGTTGAATAGCTAGAATATTTTCATCAGGGAATTATATTGAAGTAAAGCATGTATCGGAATGAGGACAAGGAGCTTCAGCCAAATAATCTGTTAAAGCTTGTCCCTTAATTGACTTCTAAAAAATGAAATTAAGATCAAATTTTGTAAGTAACATCACCCACTTTGCCAAATAGCCAGAGAGATCAGTTTTTGAGAAAAGATACTTCAAAGGATCAAATTTAACAATCATATTGACTTCAGCATTTAGATGATAATGCATTAACTTTTGGCAAGCATAAACTACAGCTAAGCATTTTCTTTCCAAATTTGTGTATCTTGTTTCGTAATCAAGTAAAGTCTGACTAATGTAATATACAAGTCTTTCCTTACCTTCACTATCATACTGAGCTAACAACACACTCACCACTTTCAGAGTGGCTGAAGTATACAAATGAAAGGATTTGTCAAATTTAGTTGGTTGCAAGATAGGAGGATTGGCAAGATAATCCTTAAATTTCTCAAAGGATTGTTTACATTCGTCATTCCAAGAGAAAGTGGTATCCTTTTTAAGAAAGGAAGTAAAAGGAACAGTTCTATTAGCTAAGTTGGAAACAAAGTGACGAATAGCTTGAATTTTTCCTTGTAAACTTCATAATTAAGAAATATTCTTAGGAGGAGGCATATTAACAATATCTTCAATCTTTTCAGTATCCACTTCTATGCCTTGCTTAGAGATTATAAATCCTAATAATTTACCAGAATCAACTTCAAAGACACATTTCTTAGGATTCAACCTCATGTTGTAACTTCTAATCCTTTCAAATATCTATTGTAAAATGCTAATGTGATCTTCTCTTTGTATATAATTTTCCAAGATATCATCCACATAATCCTCAAGAATCTTATGAATGTAATCATGAAAAATCAAGGTCATATCTGGTTGATAAGTTGCTCCCGCATTTTTTTAATCCAAAAGGCATCATGACCCAATGAAATGTGCCCCAAGGTGTTATAAATGCAATTTTAAATTGATCTTCAAGAGGAATAAAGATTTAATTATAGCCCAAAAAACCATCCATAAAAGATAATAACGCATGACCCGTTGTCAAATCCATAATCATGTCAATATTAGGTAATGGGAAATCATCTTTTAAGGATGCTTTGTTTAAGTCTCTAATGTTAGTACACATCCTTATATTATTTTCTCCTTTTGAAATGGGTACAATATTTGAAATCTAGTCTGAATAATCAATAGAACAGATAAATCTAGAATCCAATAATCTTTCAATTTCAGCCTTAACTAATAAATCAATTTGTGGATTCATCTTTCAAATTTTCTTCTTCATAGGTTTTACATTTGGTTTGAGAACAATGTTGTGAGTAACAATCTTAGAATCTATACCTAACATATCTGAATATGTCCAAGCAAAAATGTCCTTAAATTCAAGTAAAAGAGAAACCAACTGATCATGTTCATCCTAATTCAAACATTTCCCAATTTTTATCATTTTTTCATAGTCAATTTCATCCATTTCAATATCAACGGTCTTAGTTATTAGCAAATCACTTTGTATCAGAGAATCCCTTGGTAAAGGAGAAATATTTTGTTCATCATGTTCTCCAAAATAAGCATATGTAATTAAACAATAAGGCTTCCGTCGTTTGTGATGAAACTTAGGTAAGTCCTCATAAACCCCTAAAAAATCCACTAAGGCTTCATCTTCGGGAAAGATATCCAAAGTAGGTCTTTGATTAATGTCAAGGAGGAGTGGGTTAAACAACCTCAAGTATCCCCCATAGATATGATTAACATTAAGAGGAAAAAGTGATGGTTTTCTATAAGGATTGAATCCCAATCCATATGTATGATTATAAATTTCATTATCCAAAGGAACTTGTATACCTTGCTCATATTTACCACATCCTTTCCCATTAAATCCTAACTTCTTGAGTAGATGATAACCAGAACCATATCAATCAACCATATCAGATGGAGTCCAAGGAGTGGCGTATGTCACAATATCATAGCAATCAGGTTTTATTGTTTCAATTGTGTCTTCAATCGAGGTGGCAACAAAGTTACTTTTTAATTCCTTAGAAAGCGAGGAAGGAGCAAAAACTTGTTTTTCAAATTCACTTTGTTGTTTCATAAATTCCAAATCAGAGACCTTATATTCTCCAATGAAAGTAGGATTAAAGTCCAATGTTTTCCAATCATCCTCATTCAAAGAAGAAGATGGAGCTTCGGGTTGCATTATCTTAGGTTGTTTTTCAATCTCTTTGTTTGGTTGACTAGGCTCAAAATTTTTAACATATTCTGCATTTAAGCAAGGATTCGGGGCATCATCGACATGTAATGTATACATTAAGTTGTTATAGATAAACCTAACCTTGCGATGAAGAGTAGAAGGAACTATATGCATAGTATGTAACCAAGGTCTACCTAAAAGAAGGTTATAATTGAGGGGTCTAGGCATAATGTGAATAGGTGTATTTAGAATAACTAGACCAACTTTAACAGGTAAGGAAATAATGCCCAAAGTTCTTTTTGCAATATTTTCAAATCCACATATAGGGACATTATCAGGTTGAATAGTTGTGAGATCAGCCTTAATTTCCTTAAGAATATCCATGATATAGATATTAAGCCTAGATCCGTTATCAATTAACATTCTACGAATGATACTCTGATTAATAGAAACAAGAACCATAAGAGCATCATATTGATTCTGCACCTCAGGAGAAGGTAGATCATCATCAGAAAACACAATAGGAGGTACAGAAGGCATAGTATGCATGCATTCCAAAATAGAATGAATTTTCTCTTCATTAGGAGGTGAAGCAGGAAGAGTGGATAAAGCCTTTTGCAATGCCTCGTGATATGTCAGGAAATATTGAAGCAATTCCCATAAAGATATCTTTGCAGGAGTAGCATGTAATTGATCAACTAAGTCATACTCCTTAAAAGTAGAAGGAAACCTAGGAGCTTGAGGAAGCACAGGTTGAGAAGACAATAAAGAAACCAAAATAGTAGGTTGAGGGTTATTCTATGTGTGATAAGCATGTGAAATGGAATCTGTGTTATCAAATAAATCCAAAGGATCCTTAGGTTTACCCTTAATTATTATTTGAGGACATCCTTTTACCATCAACAAAGGTTTAGGATATATCATTTTAGGTTTATAAATGTTGCAAATAGTGGAACATGAAGGTAACCATGCACACACCCTATGATAAAGGTCAATTGAAGACATTGTGGAGGAGAGTGAAATAGGAACAGAATCAATGGAGATCTCATTCGAACAATTTCCATCCTCACTACCATGTACCTTGTTAAGGGATCTATCCTTTTGTACAATAAAAGCCTCATCAAAGTATTCATAACAAAAATCATACATGCTGAACACAAAGTAGCACTACAAGCATGAAAAATATAAATATTTTGTATTTTTAAAGGAATTTTGCAAAAAAAAAATTGTATTTTTGACATATAAATGCAAGAGCATAAAAGAAATAAACATGCAATATCTAACACAAGATGCAAATCTAAAACAAAAAAGAAAGAGCTGTCATAAATGGGTTCACCAAAATGTAATGGTGGAAATGTGAGTATGGGTAGGGTTTTTAACAATGTCCCTAATAAAGATCCCAAACCAATATTCCCCACAATACATGTAAATTGATAACAATGCAAATCTAGAAATACTTGAGATTAGATAAGATGAAATACATACCTCATAATAAAACTGATCTGGAAATACCTATTTTCTAGTGTCTGTGTTCGATTTTGGGAAATTTTGCAATCAGATCTAGGATGAGAAAATAGAGGCAAAGAAAACCTAGAAAAAATTTTCAATTTTGAGGAAGGTCATCCTTGACCTAAGGACAGGGGTAAGATCTTACCCCGGGGTACAATCTTACCCCTAAAAGTTGACCTTGACCTGCACTGCTCTGACAGAAATTATGTTCATGGATCCTGAAAGTTTGGCAAAAAGGGTACTCAGATCTACTCTGCAACTCCCAAAACAATGACTGTAGATATCTGAAAATGGTATTTTGGGGTGGATATATAGGGATTTGCCTTAGTCAAACCCCTATTTTTGTGATCTCCACCTCCACAAATAGCTGGATGTAATAGAGTATGTGTGTGTATTGAATGTGTAATGCCAAGATCTAATCCTCTAGATTAACATCCCTAGCATGAATTGATATGAGAAAACAATTCATAGATTTTAATGAGATAAGAAATCATACTAAGCCCCCAAGGCTAAAGTAATCTCACAAAACTCACAATCGTAATTGCTACCCCATGATTGTATCTTTGAATGCTTGAATATTGAAAATGGTAGATCAAGGAAGAAGGAATCTTTCTTACTCCAAGAAATGTCCACAATGGCTTGTCCAAAAAAATGCTTGATATCCACAATGGCTTGATCTTCTATATCATCATCTTGCAATCTTGCATCTTCACTTCATCATTTCTTGCTTGCTTGATGAAATCTTGATCCTCTTGTTGTTGAAAATGAAAGCAAGAGAGAGTCTTTATATAGAGGTTTCAAGGTAAGGCTCCTCGGGCAATGTAAGGGCCCATAATTCAAATTTCACCTTGAATTATGGTCCAATCACAATAACCAACTAAGGAGGGAAAATAATTAAATGAATCTCAAATTAAAACCCTTCCGCATTCGGATCTGGAAACCTGACATTGATTTCGGGGTCCTCCGGGACCAAAATTTGAAAAGGGGGATCGGATCTTGACAAAGGTCAAGGATGACCTCAAATTTGACCTAGGTCAAATTCAACCTTGACCTTGACCTAGGGGTCCAGATCCAGTCAATGTAGAGAACATGAGGTCTCGGGGATGCCCAGTGACTTGGAAATGATGACAGAATAGGTTAGAGTGCCAGAAAAGGACACAGAGGCCTATGATGAACATGATGAAGGCTAGGAGGACCTATTCCTAGATCCTAACTAGAAAATAGAGCCATAGAGAAGGGAAATCAAGGAGAATCCTTGGGATCCTAACCCTAATTTTACTTAGAATGAAGGAATCAAGTGCAAATGCATCCTAAATGCAAATCTATCATGAAAATGTACTAAAAGAGGGTGCTAAACCTATCAAGATGGAAGTGCTTCCATTTTAAGATGATACACATCTTAAATATATAGAGAATCTCAAGCATTTCTTGTTATACTTTTTCCTTATCCTCAATACTCGTCCTTTCAAATTTTATTTGTTTGAAGCCTGTTAGGCCAACAATGCTCTTGATGTTGTGGCATATTTCATCCATAGTCAATGTTTTCTTCTGTAATGGTACCTTCTTCTTTATTTCCTCATTATTGTCAGTTTCCTCATCATCCTTCTCCAAAATGAGTTTTCTCCTTGGTTTCTTCTTTATCTGGCTTGACACTACCTTAGGCTGAACTATTTTTCTCAATGTTTTTCACTATCTTTTTCCTCTTTCTTTCCATGGTAGAAAACTTTAATCACATGGTTATCTTAGCCTTAGCTTCCTCATAGGTTCCAAAATATGTAGCCTTCTTATCAACTTCCTTGACTAATAAGGTTGTAATTGTTGTTGTTGTTTCATCAATGTTTACCTCATAAGGTAATGACATTAGCCATGATACCCTCAGTATTACAACTTGAGCATATGTGTGGTCAGTGTCTACTAGAAATCATATGTCTTGATTGTATTTCTCTACTAAGGATACAAGAATTCTACTTCTTTGTCTCATTTTCTTCTTAAACTCAACAAAGTAGTTATCCATAATACTTTCAAAATTATCACCCATTTGACTAATAAACTCATTAACCTGAACTGTCACTGGTCTATTCTTATCCCATTCTACTCCTCCAACAGTAGGAAACTAAATGTAGAAAAATAAACAAACAAGTAGGGAACTGAACTTACAGATAGAACTCTTTGCTTTCTACATTGATGTAAGATTCTTGGCAAGTTGTGTTAGTTGGAGCTTGGAAAGGTCATATGTATGATCCTTCTTTATTATCTTCCAAGCTTGGTCCACTACCATGCATGGAATACTATCCAACTGACTTGACTAATAAAATTTGTGTCTTATCATTATTACTACAAATTCAATTTTTAGGTTGGTGATAATAGAGATATTCATGCCCCGCTTGTTCCATATTGTCTGTGTGTTTGCTTGTATTTCCTCCTTGCTTTGACATCTCATTGTTTTATTCCCAGTGAGTTTAGGGTATCCAGTTACCTAGTGAATCATATCTTTGGTAATTTGGACTAGTCCATCCTTCAGCCATATTTTCATATCATGTACCCTGCTCAGTACAATCTTGATCCACTCTACTTTGAAATTTTGTGAAAAGTCAAGGGCATGAACCAACCCTTGCTTAGAAACTTTCTGGTGTTCCAGCTTCAACACCTCATTGCTGCATAGTTTATCGTATGCCTCTCTTAGTTCATAATCACCAATTTCTCCAATCTTGCACATATAACACAACTAAATATCATTTATCATTAAGACTTTCTTAGGAATTGATGATAGGGATCTAGTCAGATCTCCCATGATTGCACTTTTTGGAATAGCTTGAAACTTTTGTGGCTTGCACACCCGTTCCTCACTAATTGTACATTAAAAACCTCTTTTCCTTGCTTCTTCATTATAGCTGATGATGATGATGTCATGTCTTTCAACTTAAGGGTGAAAGATACTAAAAATATTTACTCAGTAAAATACCTTGCACAGGTGTTCTTCAAATATTTTTTCGATGGCACGCTATCAAGATTTTTGCAAATTGTACTTAGAACTAATCGCACTGGTTACTCATTCTTTGAATCTCTCTGAAAGTTCTCAATTCTTTGGTGGAATGAAATAAAGGGTAACTTCCTACTTTATAGACCTCAAATGGTTGAATTAGGGCTTCATTAATGATCTATACACTTTCTAGGTAAGATACAGTTGTCTTAGCAATCTCATGTTAAACTTGGTCAACATAAGCTCGTCCAATACAACCATTTGGTTATAGCTCAATGTACATTACATCTCGGCTATCATAGGTACTCAGAAAACACTAGTGACTCGGTCACTATAGACTAGAATAATGATGCTCGACATCAACTATGCAGTGTAGTTATTTGTTCAAATATGTCCTAATGCATCTTAATCTATGTAGTAATGGACTTTTTCTCAAAAAATGTTAGGAACTGATGTAAGATTAAAACATTATAAGATTTAGTTCCACACATACCTTCTTTTCTTAGTTAGAAGTAGTGTGATCACCTGATCCATCAGATTGGGCGACCTCAAGTGTATTGGCTTCAATACTGCTTTCCTCTTCTTTCTTCTTCCATGTTTTGTTCATCTAATTTCTCATTTGCTCAATGGTTTCTTCATTCTTGCTTTAATCATTTCTCGGTATGTGTGTTTTGCAATCTTTCTTTAGGTGATGAATCTTATTGCAATTATAGCATACCATACTTCCATTCATCTAACTCTTGGATTTACCCCTAAAATGTGTCTTCAAATAATTTTCTCCAATGTGACCATATTTTCCATAGTAATGACAACTATACCAAGTGTTGTCATCCCAATTGTATGTATTACCCTTCTTAGGTCACTTAATCTATTGATTTGATGACCATTTGGGTTTTGATCTACATTCAAATGCTTTATGTCCATATTTATGATAATTGAAATAGTGTCCTTGAAATTTAGGTGAGGTGGGTGGATTACTAACCTTTGTCCTACATTTTTGTGCATGATGTCCATGTTTCTTATAGTTAAAACAATGTCCATTGAATTTTGGTTTAGGATCAGACTTACCATGTTTGCTTCTGTAGATGTTGGTTGTATGTCCTAGCTTTCCATAGTGATAGCATGTGGGCTTGTTTTTCTTTGGTTTTGAATTCCTTTGCTCTCTACTCTTTGATGATTCACCTTCCTTAGTGGATGATAAGTGCTCATCATGTCCAAGTCCAAATGTATCACTAGATCTTATAGGTGACCTTAACAGCTCTTTAAAATATCTCACAGCTTCATTAGGCTTGTTAATCCTTTCATTAATCTCCTTTTTAGATCTTAGTTCATTCCTCAGTTGATTTTTTTCTAATCTTAGATTGGTGAGTTCCACACATCTTTCCTATCGAATTCTTGATTAACCAGTAGCATTTGATTTACCACATCTAGTTGATTGTTTGTCAATCTTTGCATGTCACTTGTCCTCTCATCAAGTCTCATTGATATTTTTCTTTTATCTTCTTCAGCCATTGCCTTATCTTCTTCAGCTTTCTTTTTCTGTTCAACTACTTCACAAAGTCTCATAAATTGTATTTCTTGTTCTCTCTTCAGATTTATGATGTCCTCATTCAGTATGTTGTTTTTCTCCAGTAGTTATTTTATGGCTTTGTCACTTTCTATAGAGTTGCCACTATTAAATAGTCCAGTAGTATCCTCTTCTTGATATTGTGTTTCATTTTTTTGAATAGCTATCTCTCTTCTTCTACTTAAATATTTCTTCAGTTCTCCTCTGGCTACTTCAATTTGTTGTAATGCAAGCTGAATGTCAATCTTCTGATTCTCTATGATTTTTCCCAACTTATAAACCTCCATATCAAGATCTTTATCTCACAAGTGGTTAGAATTCTTTAGGAGACTAAGCTCTGATACCAATTGTTGGAAATCTATTGGGAAAATGTGATACTGAGAGGGGGGGGTAAATCAGATATCATTGATTTATCCATTTTGACATAAATGAAAGCTTGCATAGCATTAGCATAAAAATCAATATTGTAACATATCTAATAAGCTAAACATCATCCATGAAAATAAACACAACACAATGATTTTGGTTACCCAGAAATCCTTGAAAGGTAAAACTAGGGTGGAGATGACACCCACAAATCTTTACTAGTGCAATATAATTTTTTCCTGTTAGGGCTACAAGTTTAATCACAAAATATGATCTACCCTGTGAGGGGTCTACCTTGTTAAGATCTTTGAGACTTATACAATCTACCTTGCAAAAGGATTTAAGACTTACAACTAAGTAAGCACTTGATTAAGAGATTTACTAAGGTCTGTCAAAACTACTCTGTTAAGAGATTTACCCTGATACACCTGTTAAAATGTCTCAGTACCCGATCCTTCAGTTTGCACTGTGATGTTGATTATAAATCTCCTCCTTACAGTATAGATTTTATCTCTTCTATCGAATATGTCTATGTTTTGTCCTTCGCTACTTTGCTCTATTCTACTCAATCACTAAACTCTATCTCTGATCATCAAAATACTTCTCTATTCTGAAAGTATGAGATCTCCTTCATACTCTTCTTCTCATGATAATTACTATTCTCACTCTCTCACACACACACTTTTTTAGGGTTCGGATCACATCTTATATAGAAAATTAACTTTCTCCAAGATGTAGATCTAGATTGTCTCTTTTTGCCGCTTAACCTTTCCCTAATTTTGATTGGTTCCATGTGTTACATAGGGATTAATGATTACAATACAAGAGTTTAATCACCTTTGTGATTTCCTCAACAAATAATAAATGAAATATGAATGTCATCCAAAATGTTTTACCTAAGTGTTTGTGCTATAACAAACACATATGTCAATTCTGGCTTGCTTGGCATTTGATATCTCTTGCACTCGTCATTCACTATTCTTTATACCCTGGTGCTTGGTATTGTCTTCTCTACATAACTCAGCAAAAAATGAATTAGATAATATTGAAGTACTCAGTGACCATTGTTTTACTCGGCAGTGACTACTTCTCGATAAATGTACATTATACATGACTCGGCCTATATATGATGACTCGGTCGCATTGATGACCAACCAACATTGCCTAGAAAATGACTAAGTGTAAGACACTAATAGACAACAAAACTTTAGAGATCAACATAGGGATACTATATTTTAGTGCATAGTTGTGAGTACCATCCCCACCGGGGTTTTCCCTTGCCCAGGGTTTCCTCGAAAACAAATCATGGTTTTATGAGTTATGTGTTGTGCATTTATGTTTTTTTCATTTCAGCATTAATATGGTTTATTTTTAATTGGTTGAAGTTTAAATTAAAGTGTTGTAATACTGATTCACCCCCCCTCTCAATATTACCTAATCCTAAAAATTACTCTAACTCTCATTTCTATTACATTTTTCCTCATATTCCCCATGGGAACTTTCTGGGTGAGATTTCAAGGAAGACTCTTGAACTCTATCTCTTCTGTGGGTAACGAGAGACATCCTCAAAGAGTGGTGTAACATCAGTTTTAGGTACTAAATTAAAAGGATTATTCAATTTGTTGAAGGGTTTGAGTTTTAAACATAAATAGACCCTAAGCTCCCAATGTAGAAACTAGGGCTCTAATACTAAATGTAATGTCCCCGCCAAGGAACCCATAAGGAATCAAGTCTTTTGACCTAAAATTGCAACTAACCAAATTTTTTTCTAATATTACATCATTTATTACATTCACAAGTACTTTCCTTAAGGTTCCCTTATTGAATTTCATTTACCAACAAATTTGCATTACTATTCAAATAAAAATTCCATTTCTTTTCTTTTACTTTTACATTTCAGAATTTAAGAGAAAGGGTAAGAGAGTAACATTTCATTTACAACTATATCCCTTATTTTCTAAATCATTTTCATTTCTCATTCCTACACATTGGAAAACTATTATTTACAATTTACATATATTAAATATTTACATAGGAAACAATTCTTTTCATTTCAACATAGGAGGGGTAGAGAAGATAATTCAACATTACTGTTTTCATTTCACTTTGAACTTTCATATAATATCCCTTGAAATTAACCCCTAGAACTATCCCTCCCTAATTACATTGCCTTTTTCTTTTCAAATACAAATTATGATAATGAGTTCAATTACAATAATAAGTACATGAATGGCCTGAAGGCTTTACAACATATCTTTACATCTTCCTTTTCAATAATACATGATACAAAATAGAAATATCTTTATCATTGCATGAACACTGAACGCATCCAAGTCACAAACCATGAAAAGAACCTTGAAAGCTATTTGCCACCCAACCATGTGAAACTAATGAAGTTCCACCCCCTGTGCTAGGAGATAGAACCAAGATACTCACAAGCCCTAAAGAAACCTAGGGCTTCACAAAACATTAATTTGGAAACAAATACAAGATATAACAAAATATCACTTAACTATACACAAGGGTTAGGTTTCTAGCATACCCTCTAGGTGTGTCATCACATATCATGTATATTGGGATCCTTCCTGACAACCATGTAACCATGGTCCCCCCTTTATGAATAGGGATCCATCCTATCATTTAACCATGGTCTCAGTACTCCAATAGGACTGTGTGGACTTTATTATGTGTCTTTCATTATCTTTTGAATCCCCCCTTTCCCAAATTCATTATTAGGTTATCACTTTTTACTAACCCACCCATAGGTTTCTATGGAAACCATTTTAGGATTCCATCACCTATGGGGGGCCACTCACCTAGGTTACCTAGTCCCCTACCCCCACACACAAGCCATGAAACCATAAAGTACTTCCAAAGGTTCATCTTGCAAGTCAAGAAACCCTCTCATACACTCAGGCCACAAGGATGAGTTCTAGCCTCATATTATGAACACAAGCATAATCCAAGCACTTAAATCACATAATTAAAATATTATAATTTCAAAAAAACCATAGATAGACATTCATAATTGATACTAAATGCATCCCAATCACATGGAATAAGTTATAGAGGTTATAAGCCCAAAAACTACCAATTTTGAGCCTGTGAAACCCACTAAGACCCCAAAAAACAACGTATGACTAACCATATGACATTGTAGACATGCTCATACAAAATTTTACCAATTTTCATATGGGTATGATTACAAAATCATACAACATTCTAGGATGCACATACGACACTGTACTCAAAACTTCCTGAAAATGCCCGAAACTAGCATTTTTAGGTGTGGAGAGTGCCTGGGAAAGGTTCCCCAAGGTCCACCTAATGTAGGAACCTCAATACCACTTTCATAACACATCCTCAACACTACCTAAGTCCCAAACAAGTTTAATCAAATAAAAACAATAATTCACATTGAAAGCCTGTAGAAGCAAAAATGGGAAAAATGATTACAACCCTTCCCTAAACCTTCATAACCTTTCCTAAATATTCCTAAAATTCCTTAAACAACTCAATAACAATAAAATACACCATCATACACAATAAAAATCATTTATGAACTTCCAGGAAATATTTTACAATAAAAAACCATACAATCATTCATAATTACTTCCCGGATGCATAGTTGAAATACATGAAAAATATAACATTTAAATTTCCTTTTTAATTCATAGTTTGTCTATCATATAAAAATAATGATACATATCATACACATTCATAAACACACACACACATGGAAGAATGGAGACTCATCTCGGTTCATACCCTACTTGGGGTCCTGCGGAGAATCCTCTTCCAATGGCTGGAGCACACTCTACAAATCTCCAAGCCCTGAGTTGGTAGCCTCCTTGATAGCTTCCCTATGGAAACAAATATTCCTTCAAAAAATCCACACACACACTTTCCCTCAAAAAACTAGAGAACACTCTCAACTTCTAGAAGACCTCAAAATTATTTTCTGGAATAATTGCAGAAAACTTCAAAAATCTCTCCAAACTCTAATCCCCCTAAACCTCCAAAACTCAATAATTTAACCTCCAACTATATGGTTGGAGGAGTTTATTTATGGGAAGAAACTTCTCCAACTTCCATAGTTGGTTGGAAAAATCAAACCAACATTCCCATAATCACATAATAAAGTTTCTTAATAAATTTAATTAAAATAGCCTCCAAAGAAACCTATAACAAGAAGAATAATCATTAAGCTTTCAAGAAACATACATAGCCCACTTGGAATCAAACTAGCCTACCTTCTAGGAGGTCTCAAGTTAAACTCCTCCCTAGATAGCTAGTTTTACCAAAAAGAGCTTCCTTTTATTATCTCTTATTATTATTATTTTTACTTTTTATTTAATACACTTTAATTAAACATTAAAGAAGCCATTTACAAAAGCAATTAAAAATATATAAATAATATTATTTATATATGCATGGGTGTATGCGTGTGCACCCACATATACACATACCTATATAACATACATTAAATTATAAAATAAATATAGAATGAATAATATACATATATACAATGATAAATCTATCTCACAACATAAATTGCAGAACAACATCAAATCACAAATCACAAGACCATATCATAATCTATATTCCAATCCCCCAACTAGGGTAACCTCCTAAACAGAAATCTAAGTCCACGGGTAACCTTGAGAGTAGCTTGGTAAAATCTCCACACAACAATAGTTTGAGGATTTTGAAGGCACGATCAGATCTATGTAGCCAGGTGGATTCAATGTCTGGTACTTGCATCCTGCATCACCAGCTGACATGCATATACATACATACATACATACATACATACACATAGATATACATATATATACATACATACACACACACACACACACACACACACACACACACACACACACACACACACACACACACACACACACACACACACATATATATATATATATATATATATATATATATATACATATACATATACATATACATATACATATACATATACATATACATATACATATACATATAAACAGATAATGGAAAACAAGGAGGGAGAGTGTGGCATTATGTGGATCTCCCGTAGGAGTAACTACGACTACCTCTCCTCATCCTACACTCACATCAATCAATGTAATCATCAAAACATAATGGGGTTAGCAGGGTTAGATCCATTAAATATATAAATCAAGTAGGAAACATTTTATAGTACATCTCTAATCATTCATCATTTTATTTTAAATCATTTAATATCCCATTATAAGCTCTATTAACCAATAAATATGAAATAAAATAGTCCAAACATATAATCCAAAGTATCAAAGTAATGATCATGTCAGTCTAACATATGAAGATGCTAGAGTGGGCATTACACAATCAAGACCACAATTAACCAAGAATATTACCCTATCCAACTAGATGGAAATTTACACCTTTGGGAGAACCCCTTGATTCAGCATTGAAAATACTTTTGGAAAACAATTTAATCACATTAACTAAAATAAGAGACTTTGAGCCAAGAATCAAGAATCAAGTCATCATGGTGGAATGATGCACATTATTGTAAATTCAATAGGAGTAAGCATCACAAAACTAATGATTGCATGAGATTAAAAAATAATATTTAAGACTTGATTGATAATAGTATCATTATTGTTGAGGGCCACAAAATCAATGAAGAACACAATGTTTATGAGTCATTAAAAAGGAGAATATTCAAAAGGTAATCAAGGGAACAAGGCCAATTATGCTTACACATATGGAAATACCATCAATAATCTTTCAGGTTATGATTAAAAAGTTAACATGATTGTGATTAAGGATAAATAAGAAAATGAATCCACTAATAAAATCAAAAGGAATCAAGCCAGAGTCACTTTGAGAAGGATGACTTCTAAGGCACCGTGTAATTATCAATAACATAATATTGTGGATCAATTACACAAAACCCCCACTCAAATATGTATTTTAGAGTTGTTAAAACTTTCACCAATGCATAAGGACATCTCAGAACAAGCTCTATTAGAAACAAATGTACCTAATAATTTGGGTGTTGATCAGTTCCAAGCCATGGTGGGAAACCTAACTTCACCCCATTACTTATTATTTTTAGAAGAAGACCCACTCCATATCAAATTTATAATTCAAATTCACCAAGTAAGATGAGTACTGATAGATGGAGGAGCAAGATGAAACATTTGAACCTTAAGTCTAGTATGTGTTATAGGATACTCTAAGGATATCATTGATCTTATGAGAAGAATCACCATAAAATCCTATGATGATGAAGATAGAGCTTCCATAGGGATATTAGTTTTACCAATCAGAGTTGGACCTGTTGAAAATAATGTGGTGTGTTAAGTCCTAGAATTGATGTTGGAATTAATAGGTACTGAGAGGGGGGAGGTGAATCAGTACAAGAAGATTAAAAATTGATTTAACAACCAGTCTAAACAACTTCATAAATAACTTACAAATTACAAAACATATAACTAACATAAGGAAATAGAAAATAACAATATCAAGCAACTACAAAATCATCACACATAACACAATGATTTTTACGTGGAAACCCTTAGTTAGAGGGAAAAACCATGGTGGAGATGACACCCACAAGCTCACTATTGCAGTAAAATGATTTTGCCCTTTTAGGAGCTTACAATTACCCTTTCTTAGGGTTTACTCTATTAGAAGTGCCTAGTACCTTTTTAGAAGTATAATCAGATCTACAAAGATCTACCTCATAAGAGGATTTCAAGACTCTTTTTAGAGCTCACCCAGTTAAGGGATTTACAATGAGAAACCTATTAAGGATCACCTAGTTAAGGGATTTTCTTGTTGTAACTACTAGGGAACAACAAGTGAATGCTCTGGATATAGCACTCATTTCTTGTCAGATCCAATCTATTTTTTGCACTCTATAACTTCTCACAACTCTGCTTCTATCTGATCTCAGGTCGCAACCTTAATTAATATCACCAATCTTTATTGCAACCCTTACAATATCATAAACAACCAACAACCTTTTCTACTATGAGTAGTACCCTTTAAATATACTTCTAGCACCAACTAAAGTTATTTCCCGCATAATAACCATATATAAAAAAGATAAGAAAATATTAAAATACATTTCCTTAGACCGTGTCGGCTCAAATTGAAATCTTCATGGTTATATCTCCAAGATAGTCAAACATGTTTTGACTACACCAATGCACCGCCTTAACTCTTCCTTGAATTATGGCATCAATCCCATGACTGCCATCTCACCAATTCTATAACCATAATTCCATATTAGTATAACACCAAATGTCACCAATCTTTATTGCAACCCTTACAATACCATAAACAACCAACAACCTTTTCTATTATGAGCAGTACCCTTTAAATATACTTCTAGCACCAACTAAAGTTCTTTCCCGCATAATAACCATATATCAAAAAGATAAGAAAATATTAAAATACATTTCCTTAGACCGTGTCGGCTCAAATTGAAATCCTCATGGTTATATCTCTAAGATAGTCAAACATGTTTTGACTACACCAATGCACCGCCTTAACTCTTCCTTGAATTGTGGCATCAATCCCATGACTACCAGCTCACCAATTCTATAACCATAATTCCATATTAGTATAACACCAAATGTCACTGCAACAAAATCTATACCACTTATTGATATGAAATCTCCCAACTAATGCTCAAGAATGCAAGTGTTCTTACCAATTTGTGAGATCACGCCAACAAAAAATCTCTCACTGACCAACCACAAGAGTTGTGGTCACAACCACACTTTACTCTGATCATGTTGATTCTCTATCTCAGACCGCACCTCATATATTTACCTTTAACACAACCATAACTAAATTATGACCTCTCTATTTACCGATCATCTGGACTTAACCAATTTCCAGTATACCAATCACATAGCCTTCACGCCAATTATGATAAGGGTCTAAAGTAACTTAGTTGCCATTAATGAAAACCAAACTAATCTTATTCTCTAACTACAACCATGCCAACTCAACACAATTCCAACACTTGAATTTTTCTTACAACATACTCCTACGTACACCATGGATACATGAAATACAAGTAGTGGCGTCTACTTATCATCAATATTAGAAATTTCATTTTGAAGGAAAAAAAATTAAAATTCCATGAGACTCAACTTCATTTCAATATTGCAAGAAAATGAAACCAATAAAAAATGTACTTGTGCCACATAATAGAGAAGTAGGTAGTTCTACTTCTGCTAATCCCAACACAAATCAAGAAACTACTTCTCTCTAATATTCAAATAAGGGAAATTAAAAAGTATATTGTACACCTTGTTCCTTAAATGTGGAGAGTGCATCCACCATGACCTTGATAGATTTTAAGAAACAACTTAGCTTTCAAGATAAAGGAATGGGAAAATATTCATTGTCATTGTCATATTTGCCTGACTCACCAAGATCCCATGGAATGTCATCAACTTCTACACACTAGAGTTCTAAACCACTCAAAATGTTTGATGGAGCATTTATCCAAGGTAGAACCATGGAAAAATAAAATGAAGACAAATATATTGCAATGGTTATACAAAGAAGAAGATGAATAAATCCCACAAGAAGTGTGAGATATCAAAGTACCTACTGAATAATATGGAAAAGGTTTTCATATCATGCAGAAAATAGGATATGACAAGACTAGTCCTATTGGAAAAAGGAAGGAATGAATCATAGAACCAAATCATCCCACATTTAGAAACAACAAAGAGAATACAAGATTAGGGTATCAAGAAGAATTTTCTTACAAACAAGAAGAAGTAGAAGTTACACATAGACTCTATCAAGAGATCCAAAAAGTACAAGCTAGTTGTAACTTTGATTCAAATGAGTCAGAGTGGGATTCTCATGCAGGAGAAAGATCTTGTGAAGAAAAATACATTGATGTAGTTTAAACTTATGCACCTATATATGATGAGGGACAAAGATCTAGGTCTATATCACTTGAATTTGAATCACAACATTTTGCCAATAATTCTAATGAGGACAATCAGACACTAAAAAGTAGAGATGATCTAGAGGAGAGTTCCATTATTGATCTTAATGATATTATAAGAATATTTGACCACTTCTCTATCAAGAACCTTATTGTAATTTAACCAAACCAACCTGATGACCCTTTACCTTTGATATATCCTAAACTTATTGATTGGGATCAAACCAAACCAATGGATATTGACACATTTCCCAATGACCATGCCATTTCCATGCATCTCAATGCCATTGAACCTAAAAAAACTTCCACCAAGAAATTCACTAATACAGATTCAACTCAAGGGGGTATCAAGCCTTTCAGTCACAAAATAAATGAAATAAAAGAAGAATCTAATGGTAAAAACCATGTTATAGAAACATTATATCATAAAAAAGTAAAATGAAAGGATTCATCTAATGGTGAGATACTCCTAGAGGCACCTGAAGATGAAAGGCTTGGAACTTTACCAGAACACTTTCAGGAGAGGTCTTCAATATTGATAGATCCAACTGAAGTAGCTAAGATTGGTACCTATGAAGTTCCTAAAATCATACATTTGGAAACATCACTTTCAAAGTAAGAAAAATAATAATTTATATATTTATTTAAGGAAAAACAAATCAAATTTGCATGGCCCTATGTAGATATGCTTTGGTTGGATCCTAGATTAATCACACATCATTTAAATGTAACCCCAGGAGGAAAACTAGTAAAACAAAAATTAAGAAAAATGCATCCTCATGTAGCATTACTGGTGAAAGAAGATTTGAAGAAGTTGTTGGATGCAGGGTTTATTAGAGAAATTGATTATGATGAATGGATATCCAATGTTGTACCCATTTCAAAACTAGATAAAATTATTAGAGTATGCACTGATTTCAAGGATCTGAATGAAGCCTATCCAAAAGATGATTTCCCCTTACCCAACATTGACACAATTGTCGATTTGATATCAAAACATGATATATTATCATTGATGGATCTTTTTTCAGGATATAATCTAATAAAAATTGGCCTTTAAGACCAAGACAAAAGAACTTTCACATGTCCATGAGGAACCTTTTGTTGGAATGTCATGTCATTTAGGCTCAAGAACTCGAGAGTAACCTATCAAAGAGATATGACAATGATATTTCATGATATGATGCATAATTTCATGGAGGAATATGTGGATGATGTATTAGGGAAGAGAATTTAAAAGGTAAGAGCATCTTAACATCTTAGAAAAAATATTTCAAAGGTTAGAATAATTTAAAGTGCACCTAAATCCAAAGAAATTTTCCTTCGGTATTACATCAGGAAAATTATTGGGATATATTATTTTAGCTTGAGGAATAAAAGTGGATCCAACAAAGGTAAAAGTCATAATGGAGATGGAGTCTCCTAAAAATATCATTCAATTAAGGTCTCTACAAGTTAGTATACAATCTATCAGGAGATTTATTTCACAATTAGTAAATAAATGTGAATCATTTACTCAACTATTAAACAAGAATTCTCAATATCAATGGAATGATAAGTGTGAAGAATAATTCAATATGTTGAAAGAATATTTAATGAATCCACAAATTCTAATGCCATAAATACAAAGAAAACCACTCTTATTGTATATCTCAGCTATAGAGAAGTCATTGGGGGAATTATTGGCATAACATGATTCATAAGGAAAAGAGAGAAATATACTATATCAATAAAACTTTGGTCATCTAGGAGCTCAATTACACAAAAAATGAGAGAGAATTCCTAGTAGTAGTCTTTTCATCCTAGAAATGAAGACATTACATGTTGGCACACCCCATCAAGTTAATAGAAAAGATAGATCCACTAAAGTACCTTTTGAGAAAAGCTTCCTTAATAGGAATAATTGCAAAATGGGTAACGATACTGAGTAAATTTGATATTGAGTATGTGGATAGAAAGGCTATCAAAGACCAACTAGATGAAGCCTTGATGCAAGATGAAAACACATTACACATTGATTTTATAGACACAACTATCCTCTCATTCACATCAACACCATGGAAATTTTATTTTGACAGATCATATACTCAATATGGATCTAGAGTAGGTAATTTCTTTGTTACTCCCCAAGGATGCACTATTCCAAAATCATACAAGTTCATGTTTACCTGTACCAATTTAACATAGAAGAGTATGAGGCATTAGTAAGTGGTTTAAAAATGGATCTTGAGTGGAAGATAGTAGAACTCCATGTTTATGGGGACTCTCGGCTAGTCATCAATCAGATAAATGATGATTATCATACAAAGAATGATAAATTGTTTCTATAAAAGAAAATGGTAGAAGACTTTAAGAAGTAATTTGTTGAAATAACCTATGATAAATACCTATAGTAGACAACAAGGTTGTTGATGCAATGAATACTCTTTCCTATCTTTTACAAATTCTAGATCATCAAGCATGTTATGAGTTCTTGGTGGAAGAATTGTTAAATCCCTCACATAATAGTCTAGAATCCCAGTTCATTTACCAAATAATGTTTCATGATTCATCCTAAGATTTAAATATATATACTCAATTAAAAGAGAATATCCTTCCCTCTGACTTGTCCCAAAACTAGAAATGAAACTTTATTCGCCAGTCTTCCTGATATACCATAATTGTGAATACACTCTATTGAAGAGGTCTTGATAGAACTCTCCTTAGATGTCTCGAATGTGAGGAATTCAAAAAATCCTTAAAGTAAATACACAAAGGTATTTGTGATACTTATTCAAGTGGCATAAATTTAGAAAAGAAACTCATTTGAATTGGATACTATTAGCCAAACATGGAAGAGGACTCCTTACAATTTGTTAAGCAATGCCAAAAATGTCAAGTCCATGGGAATCTTATACATGCATCCACTTAATAACTTCACCCTTTCAAAAAACCATTGCCCTTTTATCAATAGCGAATTAATATAGTAGGAAATTTTTTCCTCTATCTTATAATAGACATAAGTTTATCATTATGGCCATTGAATATTTCACCAAGTGGATTGAGTCTATACCCTTAGTCACTACAACAGGTAAACAAATTTCCATGTTCATCTTAAACTATATAACCTGTAGATATGAGATTCCTTCATCCATTGTGATACATAATAGAAAATAGTTCAAGAACAAGGATATAAATGAGATATGCACAAATTTTCACATTGAACAACATTTTTGTTCCATCTATTATCCACAAGAAAATGGACAAGAAAAAGCCACTAATAAGACTATCTTGAAGATACTAAATAAAATAGTGAATGAAAGTGGTCGATACAGGCATATACAAATCAATCTAGTATTATGGTCCTATCATACCTATATATAAACCCAAACAAGAGCTACACCATCTACTTTAGTATATGGGTAAGAGGTTATTTTTGTTGGAGATTTGCCAGCAAGCCAGTGTTGACTGCATGTTTGTCATTGATGACAACATATGGTAAGAAGCATGCATTGAATTTATATGCAGAGAGCCTTGAACATATGTTATATGGATATGTTATTGGCATAATATCATAGACACAAAGGTTGATTCTGAGTGCAGACAGTTGTGCAGTTTTTTGTAACAGTAGTGTTCCTGACAGTGTTGTAAGCTAAGTTTTGTATGTAATTCATAGCACGATTAGTTTGGATCCTTGCACGTTTATATTTGTATTTTTAACATAATAATGAAGCTATGTTCATAGACACAAATTCAGTTGTGTAGTATAAGTTGAGTTACGATGTTTCTGTTTGCCAATTACAATTTCAGGAGATTATTTGTTGAGAGCTGATAGTATTTATTGTTTCTCTAGTTGTGCCTATCATTATGGTATGTGTGTTTAGTTTCATGTTTGTTTATGAGATAAGGTTGTTTGGTTAAGAGCGCATAACATATTTCAGCTTGAGAGATAAGTTTTAGTTAATTTGGTGGAGTTGACAGTGTGAAGTGACGCGTATACTCATATTAGGTTGCATGGTCCTATTTGTGTTGCATGCTTAGTATAGCCATTGGAGTTTTTTTTGGAGAGTTGTACTATTTCTCTACTATGATTTCAAGAAGGTTCTAATAGGCTAACTTGATTATATCTTTTGGAGAAGGCTACTTATAGCCAAGCAGTTATGATTGTTGATTGTGAATAATGAAAGAAGTATAAAAAGGTGCAAAAGTATTGAGCCAGTAAAGCCATATCAATCATCAGTTGAAGATCTACGTGAAGAAGCAGAGAGTGTATGCTATTCATTGGAACTAATCAAGACATCAGATCTAATTCACAGCTCACCAAGATCCAGATATAGTGTGTATTTGTTGTGTAGAAGGTTGCAACCTTCACCATTTGAGCAGTGTGCTCCTGGATAGTGTGTCCTCACCCTTAACATGGTTATTTATTCAAGACTCCTAATAGGGTCCAACCTTTGACCAGGTCATTGTACTTCATGCATTGTAATGATCAACTCCTAACAGGGTTGTAAGATCTTCTAACAAGGATCATTATACTCTAGTATAGTTTATAGTGGGTGCTAATTCCCACCGAGGTTTTTACCTATTTTGGGTTTCCCCGTAACCAAAATTCTAGTTTTGTGTTAAGTGTTATCTTGTTGTGTTTATTCTCAATGTTCTTATGTACTAATTTGGATAAATAATTGAATATTGTAGATAACTGATTCACCCCCCCTCCCTCTCATTTATCTCTTGGGACTATTCCTAAAATTTGGTATCAGATCCAAGTGCCTCAGAGAGAAAGTTTAATAGCTTGAGGTTGACCAGATAGTGTTCTTTAGAAAATAAATTCCTAAGTTTAATGGAGAGAATTATCTAGACTGGAAGAACAAAATGATAACACATTTGTAGTGCATTGGTTTTGATATTTTTGAAGTAGCTACTCAAGATGTTCAAATTCCCTCTCTAAAAGATCTTTCCAAATAAGATGCAACTATTAAACAAAAGGAAATGTTCACTCAAAATGCAATTGCCAAAGAATCCCTTATCAGTGCCTTATCTGATAGTGAGTTTTCAGAAATCAAGAAAGTAGATAAAGCCTACAAAATATTGAAGTATCTAGAAGGCATGTTTGAAGGAGATATCCAAGACAAGAATGTGCGTAGAAAGACATCAAAGAAAAGATATAATACTTTGGAGATGTTACTTGAAGAAAACATCAGAGCCTACAATCAAAGAATTAATGAAGCAGTTGCAAGAATCAGAAACAATGGTGGAGAGATCTCGGAAGAAGACATAATGGACAAACTAATGACTACTCTAACAGTAGAATATAAGAACAAGATAAACATCCTAGATGAGACTATGCAGTTTTCACAAAACTTCAAGAGAGAGACCTTAATCAGCAAGATTTCAACATTCGAGATATCAAGATTGAAGACAGAGCCTAAAAGTGAAATAGCATTCAAAGCCTCAGTCTATGGTAAGAAATCTTTGAACACTTCTAGTAATTTTGATGATGAAGATGATGATAAAGAAATAGAAGAATTCATTGCTATGGTTGCTAAGAAAGAAAGAAAAGGAAAAGAAAAATATGAAGGTCAGTTACCATTTAAATGCTTTTCATGTAACAAGATTGGTCATTTTGCATCTAAGTGTCCTACAAGAGTTAAGAAGTACAAAACTAATTTCAAGCCTAAGTATACAAAATGTTACTATGTTGAAGATGGAGTGATAGATGAAGATTCAACAGAACATGAAATTGGATTTATTGCAATTGAAGATATGGAGAAAATGTTCAATGACATGGACATTGAAGATGAAAAGAAAGTAGAAGAGCTAGTATTGATTTCACAAGAAGACATCAAAATAGACTGGATCATTGACAATGGATGTTCACATCACATAAAAGGAGACAAAGATAGATTTGTACATTTGGATAAGTACAAAGGTGGCATGGTTAGATTTAGAGACAACACTCCTAAACCTATCATAGGAAAAGGAGCTATCACTTTGGATGGAAAGAACAACACTGATGATGTCTTATATGTTGATGGTTTGAGGCATAACTTATGAAGTGTTGGATAGTTTCTTTACAAAGGATATCATTTGGATTTCAAAAACAACAAGTGCATCATTAATAACAAAGAAGGACTAATGATTGCATCTAGTTCAAAAACAAAAGGTAATGTTTTTCAGCTTAATTCAGAAGCAATTTTTGTTGCAAAAGTAGATGATAGTTGATTATGGGAAAAAAGACTATGTCACATCAATTTTGACAATATAGTAAAAATAAGCAATGTAAAGGCAGTAAGAGACCTCCCTAGTATTGCAAGACTAGTTGATACTATGTGCAGGGAATGTGAGATGGGAAAGCATGCAAACTCATTCAGAAGCAAGAAAAAATCAGCAGAGAACAAATTGGATCTAGTGCATACAGACCTATGTGGACCAACTCAAACAAGATCATATTATGGTGAAATGTACTTTACTTTTTTTTTTGATGATTATTCTATAATGATGTGGGTTGCATTCTTAAGAGATAAATCTAAAGCATTTGAGAAGTTCAAAATATTCAAAGCTAAAGTTGAAAATGAGTCTAGATTAAAGATCAAATAGAGGAGGAGAATTCACTTCTAATAAATTTTATGACTATTGATGGGCCTCTAAAAGGCCATCTTTCTTAGTTCTTTTTATCCTCCTTTCAAACAATTATTTGCAAATAGACATGACTTTATGGTTTTTAGGCATATGAACTTATGGTTTTTAGGCATATGAACTTATGGTTTTTATATATATGTTTTATATATGTGTGAAGACATGAAATAGAATATGGATAGTTTAAAGACATGATATTTTCTTGAATTCATGGACGGGAATGGTATAATGTAGTAGCTATACATGCTGATGAATGTTTCCTTGCCTATGCTATGTTTTGGGTAGTCTTCCTCCTGTAGCCATAGGACTTGCAAGAGTGTTAATTAGAACTTTACACCTTTTTCCTAATATTAATGATAAGGATATATATGTATATGGAAGGTTGTGTGTGTGTTGATTATTTTGCAAGTATTTATTGTGGGCATTCAAGGACCAACATTATGGTGCTGGAATAGTCAAAGCCAACCGTTGTTACAAGATCTTCACAAGTGGGGCAAGTTAAATACTATTTTCTGTTGCATGCAGCGTGTGGATTTAGTTCCCTTAATGTGCTATATTCTTAGAATATTTATTCATGATTAATGTTGTTTCTGTTCTAAACTTTATGAATCTGTAACAATCCTCATTTATGGAGAGATCTTAGATTTAGGAGGTAGTTGTAGCTTTCCTTCAAATAAATGATTGTTGTAACTCTTTTGGAGTTAGTCAATTTTCATAATAGAACTATTGTTGATGTGATACTATTTTTCAATCAAGTGTAATCATTTTCAATGAATGAATAGAATGCATAGTTCAAGTTTAGATCTTTTATATTGATTGTATTTTTTATTCACTCATCCAAGGGGGCCCACTTATCAAGTGAATTACTCTATTAAACTAGAATTCATTTTGATGTTTATTTTCAAGTAAAGTAGAACTCTGTTGTTCCTACAGCCAGTGGTAACAAAAATGGTAGACTATTTCTACAGCATAGGTGGTTAGAGTAACTCCTACCCATGATTACATGCTTTGTTAGAATAAATTCATTTACTAGTTCTAGCATAGTTTTCTTGAAGCTCATAGCACTTGAATTTCGTAAGTTAGTCATAGATTGAGAAAGTTTGAAGCATATACTTTGCGAATTCCATTCAAAGTTTACATCCCTGGTCGATAATTAAATGAGACTAAATAATTCATTTAGCAACCATTTAGGGTGTCCAATCCAAAAATAGGCAGTCCATTGTTGTGGGTTTCTAATACCATTATTTGGCCAAGCATTTTTGGTGCCATTGTCAGGGATGGTGTTAATTCAAACTTATCCTAGCGTTTACATTCTCAGTTTTAATATTTTAGAGCTTAGTTTTAAGAAGGCATTTTATGCATAGAAGAAGAGACCATCTTGGGAGATTTCTTCCTCATAATAATTAGGAGGAGCTATTTGATATTTTTAATCCTGAACTTGAGGAACCCCAAAATGAGAATGATGAAGAAGAACCCTTTGAAAATGCATTTGATGATGCTCAAGAATGAATATCCTCACCTTCATCATCTAAAGGATCACTACATTTGAATGACCTTTTTATTGAACCTAAGTATCAATACAGCCCATTTTCTCTTGTTATCTATCAGCCACCATGACTAGGTCCTCCTCCAAGAATGGATCAACCTACATTTCCTTTCCCTATCCCCACTTAGCATGGTAATCATAATTTGAAGAACATACCTACCTCTACACTTCCCAAATTTTATGGCCTCATTATTGAGGACCCTAAGACCTTCCTCTTTGAATTTGACATCCTTTGCGGGAGCTATGATTACACCACTGATACCCACAAGCTGAAGTTATTTCCATCTACTCTCAAGGAGGCTACTCTAAGATGGTTCATGGGGTTGGGTACCAATGTTGTAGCAAATTGGGATGCAATGAGTGATATGTTTATTTCCAAGTATAAGGAATACTGTAGGGGGTGAGGCATGAAAGGAGATGAAATTTTTAAAATGTCACAAAAGGAAGACGAGACCTTGGAAGACTATGTCTCAAGGTTTATGTTCAATCTGCAACACAACACACAGCATCAGTTGAATGAAGAGTCCCAAAAGAACCTTTTTTTAAAAGGTGTGAATGATGGAAGTATTGAGGCTCTAGACCTTATGGAAGGAGGATACATTACTCATAAAAATTGGGCTGACATAAAGAATATATGTCTAAACTATTCAAGGGCTACTATGAAGAAAGGTAGGAGACTTAGAGAATTACCACATAAGTCTAATGGTGGTTCGGGGGTATCTAAGATGAAAATATCCAATCTTCTATCTGACTTCAAGAAAGACATTATCAATGATGTTTTCGCTCAGTTGGATAGTATGCAAGCAAGAAGAAAGGAGGTAGATGCCATGCTGGTCGAATTCTACTCTCATTGTAGAGAAAAGAAGAGAAATTGTACGTGCAAGACAGTTGCATCTGTGGACACTAATTCAATGCCCAATGAGTTTAAAGCCATAGATGAGGATAATGGAGAAGTTTTCTATGTTTCTCAAAGGCGTCCATGGGCACAGAGACAAGGTATGCCTCTAGAACCTTTGAATAATTTTGGTTATAATAATAATAGTAGTCAATGGCCAAACCATGCCCTTCAAAATTATGCTCCTCAAGGATAGCATCAGAATTATAACTAGTTTAACCAACAGCCACACTATAACCAATCCTATCAGCAAAAGCCACCATTTAACCCATACCAACAATAGTTTTAACTCATGTTAGTAGCCACAATAGAATAACCAATGGCCACCACCTAGTAACTGGCAACAGCAACCTCAGTGGGGACCTAACCAGCCTAATCAGCATCAAGCTCATATGCCTCCACCTTAGCAGAAAGATATTATGCCTCCACCTCCTGTAGCCAATAATAACCCTCAAAAGCCAACACAACTTCCTATACAACCAACTCTAAATCCCAATAATAAGCAGCAATCTTATTCCCTGCAAGTAAATGATATCCATCTTAGATTAGGAACTACATTTCCTGCACCTAAGGAGCCTATAATAACCGAAGTTGCTAATGCTGAGGATATACCTATGAACCAACCTATTGATGTTCCACCTATTCCTCAATCTACACCAATATTCAAAAATCCCCCTTATTCGTAATTTATCCTATTTCTGACATCCAATGGGTTTCTCCTCTAGTAATTGTCCCAAAGAAGGGGGGATATGGAGAGTTTGTGTAGACTATAGTGAGCTTAACAAAGCCACCAAAAAGGATCACTTTCCATTACCTTTCATTGACCAAGTTCTTGATAATCTTGTTGGTAAAAAGTATTTTTCATTTCTAGATGGCTTTAGTGGATATAACCAAATCCAGATATCACTAGAAGACCAAGATAAGATAGCATTCACCTATCCATGGGGAACATTTTCTTACTCATTCTTACCATTTGGATTGTACAATGCATGTGCTACTTTCCAAAGAGCAGTCCTTGGTATTTTCTCTGACATTTCTGCTTACTATGTTGAAATATACATGGATGACTTCACTACTCATGGAACTACATTTGAGGAGGCACAAGCTAACTTGGAGAAGGTTCTCAAGAGATGCCAGGAATACAACCTTTCTCTTAAGAGTGAGAAGTGCTACATGATGATGGAGGAGGGAGTTGTCTTGGGACACTACCTTTCATCTTTTGCAATCCAGGTTGACCCTGCAAAAATTGAAGTCATCAACACACTTCCCACACTAGTCAAGCAGAAAGAGGTCAGGATTTTTCTCAGCAATGCTGGTTATTACAGGAAGTTCATCAAGGATTTCATCCAACTTGCAGCACCTTTGTACAATTTTTTGAAGAAGGAAGCTGAGTTTAAATGGACCGAAGACTGTGAAGTGTAATTTCAGCAGCTGAAGGAT
Source organism: Chamaecyparis obtusa (assembly GCA_027943335.1). NCBI lineage: Eukaryota > Viridiplantae > Streptophyta > Pinopsida > Cupressales > Cupressaceae > Chamaecyparis > Chamaecyparis obtusa. The sequence continues at coordinate 76,383 of BSBK01007576.1, read as the reverse complement.
GTTTTGACAAAAACACCTATTCTCAGAGGACCTGATTGGAAGCTGTTATTTCACATCCATAGTGATGCATCTAACTATGCCATTGGAGCATTCCTAGGAAAAAAGGAAGGTATAGTTGAGCATGTTATTTATTATATTAGTAAAAAGTAGGGCAAGGTGTTGAACTAAACTATACTGTCACCGAAAAAGAACTTCTAGTAGTAGTCTATGCTCTAAACATATTCGGGCACTACATCACAAGCTATGAAGTATTTGTATATACTAATCATTCAGCCATCAAATACTTGATGAAAAAGCCTGCCATTAGTGGAAGATTAGCATGCTGGTTACTCCTCATGTAGGAATTTGATGTGAAGATCATTGATAAACTAGGCCAGGCTAATGTGGTGGCCAATTTCTTACCCATATTATAAGTACCAGATGATCATGCAGCAATTAATGATAGCTTCCCTAATGAGCACCTATTTTCTATTGATTCTTTCAACCCATGGTATGCAGACATAGAAAATTACCTTTCTACAAGAAGGACACCACCTCACTTCTCACCTAAACAACGCTGACTTCTAGTTGAGAATATTTTTAACTTCTCATGGATCTTAGGCTTTATGTTCTATACAGGTCCAGACCAAGTCACCAGAAGATGTGTACAAGAGGATGAGACTTGTGACATTCTACAGGCATGTCATGATGATCCATGTGGGGGCCATTTCGCATCAAAGAGGAAAGCCTATTGAATGGTATGAAAATGTGAATAGGGTTGAATAGTGGTAGATAAGATAATATGATATGAAAGGGAGAATATAGGACTTATCCTTAATCCAAATTCCCAAAAAGAAAGATCCAAATGGATTAATCACAAAGAAGTGATCAATGCACAAATGAATTAAACAATGGAGAACATGAAGAAAGGAGGAAATCCTATAATCTACTATAGAAAGTATGTATTTGAAATATTAAATGAATAGAAGGAAACTACTAACCTCAAAATAGGGAAAATCTAAAAAATGCTGATTTTTTATGTCTGTGCACAGTTTTGGGAAATTCTGCAACATGCTCTGGACTAGAAATGTCGAGACAAAGAAAATCCAAAAAAAATTTGTCCTTCTGAGGTCAGGCTGACTTTGACCTAGATAGCGGGGCACAATCTTACCCTGGGGCACAATCTTAGCCCCCATTAAAGGTCATCTCTGACCTAAAACAACTCTGAAGGAAATTCTATTCGTGGATCTCAAAAGTTCACCGAAAAGAGTATCCAGATCTGAACTTTAATTCACTGTCATGTACCTATATCTGCAAGAAAAATGGTTTTTTTTGTTTGGATGGGGGGTTTTCCTTGGTAAAACCCTAGTTTGGAATCAACCTTGAAATGTAATTGAAATTGCAATATGTATAAACAAAGTAAATGGAACTATTCAGCTTGCTTATGTTGAAATCCTTATGGAGGATTTGAATCCTTGAATCCACAAGTAGGGATGCTCCAAATGAATGTACAGATGTATGTAGGATGTCTCAAATCAATGGCATTAGATCTTCAACACCAATCTTGAATGTATCTTTGCATAGGAAGAGGCTTGGATGAATGTGAATAGAGAAATCTTCAAGGGGGCTCCAAAGAGATTGAATCTTTCAATAGCTAACAATGGATCTCCTTGATGAATGCTTGAATGGATGATTACTTGAATGTTTTAAGATGAATGAATGCTTTCTTTCTTTCCTTCTCCTTCTTTCTTACTTTCACTTGAGAGCTTGATGTCTTGATCATGAAAGGTGGATGTCAAAAAGTTGCTTGATAATGGATATGAAAATGAGAGAGGAAGGCCTCCTTTTATAGTGATCTAGGGCACAAACTTCTAGAGAGGCCAACATTAGAGAATTAAATCCCAATTAATCTTAACCCCTAGAAATGGACCTAGATTAAATGAAATTTAAGAGTTTACTATTTTGAAACTCGAAATAGCCAACCTGGAAGAGGGAAAATGAAACTTTCCGAAGCTCGACATCCCGAAACTTTCAAAAAATAAAATTTGGACCTGGGGTTAGGGATGAGGTCGAATCTACCCTAGGTCAGAGTTGAGGTTAACCTTGACCTAGGTTAAGGTCGAGGTCATCCTTGACCTAGAAAGTCAAAGTCTCCAATTTCTTAGAGAAAGTCTGTCAGAAAGAGGCTAGAAACAGGGGGAGAGAAGCAAAATAGGGGGGAACTACCAGATCCATGCAAAGACCCAATCAAGGTGCTTGACATGACCCCAGACCACTTACTCGAAGGGCTAAATGCTCTTATCATTGAAGTGATTCCATTTTAAGATGATACATTAAGCCCCCACTTTAGCAAGAGTATGGACTCGATGCGAACTCTTGGTAAATGAGATCATAATGAAAAGATAATCTTATTAAAATCAAAGGGACAAAGAGATCATCAAACCCCCAGGGACTCAAGTCTTCATCAACTCCAAGATCACAATAACAAAGACATCTCTAGAGAGAGAGAGAGGGTGTGATTACCTCACCTAATGAGAACTTATGGTTGTCCCATTGTGAACCACACAAGGAAACTGCACAACTGGAAAGATGGAATTGAACCACCTAGTGAATGTGGCTACTCACTAGTCAACCCATCAAGGATTCATCCTCAGGAATATTCTATTCCATAAGAGAAAAGCCAAAAACAAAAGAGATCTAGTCTTAAGGACACCTTCAACTTGAAGGGATCAAAATTTTGAAACTAGAGGGATCAAGAGATCCTAAAATATAAATCCATGCTTTAAGGATTAGTCACTAATCCAAAAAGGGAGAAAAGTATCTTGAAAAATAATATTTGTGTGTATCAAAAAGTGTGTGTGTGAAATAGTTGAGCAGAGCGTATGCCCCCACATTAAATTTATTGCTAACACTTTAACAAGATAGATGGCTTTAATAGAAACATAAATAACTCCACTAATTACGTTTCCACTAAGAGATGCCCCTAGATGAAGAAAAATCAAGGGAAATACCACATAAACATACAAAGAACACATAAGGGATCTACCTATTGTGGGATCAGTATGATCATAAGATAATATATATATATATGATATTATTGCAAATGAATGGACATCATTCCCCAAAGAAATTAGAAATACAATCACAAAGGAGGAAAGATCACATAAGATATATAATGAAGAATATTCTCAGACCATGACCTGGAGAACAAAAAGAATCAGTGCTACCAAGTCGTAGATCCAAGCAGATTACACAAGGAAACATTTACAAACAATAGCACAAGTACAACATAACATGAAACAATATATGGAAGAATAGAGATACATATAGAGGAATTGTACAATAGTTTTGATTCCTTTATCACCTTGTACCAACAAAGAAACAAGGTTCGTATAAAAGAATCTAACATTTAGCAAACACATCATGGGAGAAGCACAGTACAACAGGAAAACACATAACAAATCTACCATAAAGGACAAGTTGATCAAGCATGCTGCCTACTCTCCCCATCTTGTTCTATATTATTTAGGGAAGGTGGGTAACTTGCAAGAGGGACTATATCCAACATAGTAGGAATGATAGCCAGTTCCAAACAAGGATCCTCTTGAGAATCACTATGTTTGATACTAGGTGTAAGTGTTAATTGTGATGAAAGCATATTAGGTAAATCAATGTCAATGTCAATGTCAATAGTCTCATATTCATCATTAACATCATCAAGAGTATCTTCTTCATCTAGATTAATCAAAATAGGATCTAAGATATGAATAGAATCATCATAATCATGCATCTTAACATCATTACTAGTAACAACATCATGCATAGGCTTATCAGAAGAAAGTAAAGAATTTTGAAGAATAGAATTATGAGCTTTAGCTTGAGCATGATGCTTCTTATGACGTTCATTAGCAGATCAATTATGTTTTTCTTTACTTGAAATATGTTGAGAACTAGGAGGAACAATTACAGGATCCTTCACAGGTTCTTTAGGATTATCAGTAGATTGACAAGCAACAGTAGGAGCTTGATTAACAGATGTAGAAACCATAGTTAAGGGAGGTATGGAAGGTGTAGGGAAAAGACCATGACTAAGATCCATCAGAGGTACACTTAATTCAAGAATCTTATGATGCTTATAGGCCTGATATGAGTGAAAAATATTATCAGGTCAAGAAGGACATGAATTAGATAATGAAGGCCAAAAGAAGTCAAGAGTAGCACAATCCCTGGGCCTAGAAGGTTGATATAAACTATGATTAACCATCTTCACTTCTTCATCATGAAAAAATTTAAGACATTTATGGATAGGTGAAGCAACAACATGCATGGCATTTAACCATGGAAAACCCATCTTGACTTGAAACTGATCAGAAGTAGGAACAACAACAAAGGTAGTGTTCACAATTTTACCACAAAGTTCAATCGGCAAGTTAATAGAACCAAATGATGGATAAATAAAACCATTACAAGTTTAAATCCACACATCTGATGTATCATAAGAATCATGTTGCAAATTTTTCATAAAAATATTTTCTTCAGTAATAACATTGACTAAGGATGTAGGATCAATAAGACAACCATGAGTAGGTATCTGATAAATCCTAGCATAAATATAAAGGGGACCATCAGGAGCTTTAATGGTCTCATAATCATTAAAGGTAATCAAAATTTATCGAGGTCTTTTATTTTTAGGTTTTTGTTGAGTTTTAGGTTGAGTCTTCAATTTAGGTTTTGGTTCAGGTTGAGATGGAACTTGAGGTTGAATCTGAGGTTGAGGCTGAGGTGGAGATATAGATTGAACAACAAACTCTACTTGATTAACAATGTGATTAAGATCATCCATCTTTGAATCATACACAATATCCATAGAAGATGGTTGAGAAATGATATTAGTATCATGCATGGGTAAAGGATTCATATAGATTTCAAGATTTCAATTTAGAGGAGAGACATATTTGTTCCCACTACCATTAAGATTGTCAATAGATAAGGCATTAGAATCAATTAAGTATTGAACCTTATGTTTTAAAGAATAACATTTCTCAGTATCATGACCATTCTGATGATGATATTGAAAAAAATCTTTAGGATCAAAAGATTTAGATGCAATCATAGTAGGTAAAAGCGGTGGAATAGGAGATAAATTAATCATATTAGTAGTTAACAACATATTCATAATAGAATGTAAATATTCAAAAAGAGGAGTAAACGCGTGATTTAATCAAAAAATAGTGGATGCAGAAGTGGCATTGTGAGATGCAACAACAACTTGATCAGCAACTATGTTCACTTTTTTTTTTATCTTGACATAATTGTTGAATTTTTTAAATTTGTTTGGATTAGGAGCAGCATCACTTTTATCAACTAGAACAGGAGCCATTGGAGTTTTGCTCTCAAATTGACTCACTTGTAATTGATAATGATGAAGAGCTACACAAAGTTGTTGAAAAGAGGTAAATTCAGTAAGCAAAATCTTATCTCTAATATCCTTTTGTAAATTTGAAATAAACATACATTGAATATCAGTATCAGGAATAGGATAGTAAATTTGAGCATGTAAATGCTTAAATCTACCAATAAATTCAGTCAATTTTTCCTTAGCACTTTGCTTACAATGCATCAAATCAGTCAAAGACACTTGCAGCCAATGTTGTTTTCAAATTGTTGAATAAAAGAATTTGCAAGTTGTGGAAATGAATCAATAGAATAATGAGGCAAGGAACAATACCATTGTAAGGCCTTGTCATAAAATTTTCTAGCAAACAACTTGGCTAAAATCCTATGGTCATGAGCATAATCACTACAAAGGATTTGAAATGTTTTAACATGATGAATGGGGTCTCCTTTTCCATTATAGTTCTCAAGATGAGGCATATCAACTTGCTGAGGAATAGGAGTACAAATAATATCTCAAGAAAAAGGACTTCCCATGTCACATGTAGGAATGCTAAACTTGTTTTGAGTCAAGGATGCAAGTTTTTGTTGTAAGGATGACACAATTTGAGCCAAACTGATGATTGTTGAATCATTAGAGGAAATAGGAGGAAGAGCAACATTAGAAACACTAGGTCAAGTGTAAGAAGTTGCAGGAATAGAAGACACAATTGAATGAACACTTGGAACTACAGTTGGAAGAGGATTGGAATAAGTAAAAGGAACATTATGATAAGAAGGTTGTGATGTAGGAAGGGACACAAGAGGAACACTCATAGGAACAGAGGGAACCATCACACTCACCAAAAAAGGAGTATAGGTAGGAATACTAGGTAAAGGAACAGAAGAAGGTTCTGCACTAGTGACAGGTGTGTGTGTGTGTGTGTGTGTGAAAATTGTACCTAGCTGTGGACACAACACTTCAGTAAAACATTAGAGGTTAGCAAAATTGAAATCTGCAGATAAATGAAACTAAGCTAACCAAACAATTTACTGCCTTCTAGTATGTGCGAGTATCTATTCTCAGATTAGACTGAGATCAATGACGATGCAACACCTAAATGAAGGATTTGAATGCAAAAGAATGAAAAACTGTATGAATGCAGATTAATCTATTTTTTTGGATTTTGTATGCAATTTGAATGAAAAACTGTATGAATCTAATCTAGAATTGAATGAAATGATATGTAGATTTAATCTAACAATGATATGGATTGATATGAATGCTATGATATGCTATGAAAAATTATGAATGCTTATGACCAACAATGAAAAATCTCACAAATCACCTGTCGCAAGTGCTCGATCCTTCAGATGCAAATTCGCCAAAGTAATTTTGCAAATTCGAGAGTGGTAAATTGTGAAGAGTTGAGCCTTGATTTTATAGAAATCTAGGGCTTAAGGATGCATTGAGAAAAGCCATAAATCACTCTTGATGAACTCAGGTTAATTTTTGAGTCAACAAGAAATTAGAAATAGATCAACTCACAAAATCATGCAAGAACGGCTTTTTAACTCAAATTAGAAGTTTAGATCAACTTTCAACTCAAAATAGATGTTGAGTTCCCAAAAGATAACAAATTGAATTGATTTTCTGATTTGAAGTTTAACTGCTCTTTGAATGTGCATAATAATTATGAATTAATTAAATAAATAAAGTGATTTATCTTCAACTTAACTGATTTTGAAATAAAACAATTGATTTATGGGTTAATCAATTATTTAATCAAACTTTATTCAAAAACTATATCATTAAATATTGAGAACTGACATTAATTAATTAAATAAGAATTTACTAAATTAGTCATAAGATTTTTAATTTATTGTCAAAATTAAATAATACAATTTAGGTATAAATTAAGTTATATTAAGTTTAATTTAATTAAACAATTCAATGGTAGTATTAAATCTGATCAATCAACTATTCAGAATATTCAATTAATCAAACTTTAGGATAAATATGATTTATCACCAAATAATTATTAAATTAAAGATAATTAAATTGGGATAAAATGGGAATATTCAAGGAATATTCCCCGATCTAGAATTGGGATAATCAATTAGGTTTTTGATGATTAGATGTGCAGATGTGCCTTAGATTAGGACTTTGATGTCGATTTTGTTCGATTTGTTGATGTAAGAGGTTAATGAACGTATAGCCCATTTTTGGGGTATTACATTTTGCCCCTCTTTGAATTAATGTGTGAAGTGCAATGGTTCAAAGATTAATCTATTTTTTATGTTGAAAACTGATTTGAGAGATAAACTGATTCTGAGACAGAAATTGATTGAAATATTGGAAAAGTTGATTTAGGTCCTGGTTGACCAAGAATCGTGATGATGTCAACTATAGCAACAATTACGAAAAAGTATCAAAATGCCTGATTTTGAACCTTATGATTACGAAGAAGTGAGTGACCTGATTCCAGACCTGATCATCCAAAGGAATCGAAATGGTATCACATCTAAACCCTTCAGTTACGAAGAACCAAGGAAATAACACTAATGAACTGATGGTTACGAAAAGTTGATACAGTTTACAAGATTGATTAGGATACTAGATTGATATGGATCTCGATGAATCTGATATACCCCAAGCGACAAGGTCTTTTGGTGTGAATCAATAACTAGACGTGGTTGTTGTCTTGATTACTGAGGAAAGATTTGATTTACAGACTTGATTGATGTGCAATACCATGCCCCCTTCGGGATGAAAATCAAAATCTGACAAGAAAAGTCAGCGTTAAATGGTTTAGAAGCATGTTAATTGATTTGAGAAGTGGTTATACACATCTGAGAATGTGTTCTGCATCGTTTGGAGGTCCTAGAGACCAAGTTTGACTAGGTTTGACCATGAGTTGACCATGGTTGACCAAGTTGAAATTTGAATAGTTTGATGTAAGATAATCAGTTAAGTTGAATTCTGGATTTCTGTGATGATTGAAGGTCAATTATGCAAGCAGTCAGCCATCCTGGGTCTGAAATTTTTAAATCGCATTTTTGACAATGTAAACGATCTCAGATTTTGATTTTGATCCCAAAAATGGGTCAGAACATCGATATTAGCCAGGGGTGCAATTTTCATGGAAAACAAAGCACTTTGAAAAATTAGGTCAAAACCTATATAAGGGCCAAAAGGGTCATTTTCAATTCATTATTCACTTTTGACTTTAGAAACTTCCATAGAGCCCTTTGAGCGAAAAATGGCCGCGATGAAGGTCCATGTATCCTCACATCATTTTGAGCATAGTCGGAGACATCAGCGACCTCTGTAGTATGGACATCTGGTTAGTGGACCTCTATGCCTCTTTGTAAATTCAAAATTTTGCATATTTCAAGCTTTTTAGATCATTTTTTCGTACGTTAGGAACTTTTTATTTTTGTTAGCATAGAAACTCATACGACAGTCCCCTAGGACTCATACAACCTTTGAATTTCCTATAGAGTGTCATCCCATAACCCTTGTAAACTCATATGAGAGGGATCCAAGAGTCATACGACATTTCATCGGGTCCCTCAGTTGTCGTTTGGGAACATATGCATTGTCGTATAACCATGGTTTGTTGTATGGAACCTTGCTGAAACTCGTATGAATTTTGATACCAGACTGTATTGTCGTATGGAAAATAGTGAGCTAAAATCCCCCTTTTAGGTCAAATTTTTGAATTTTCTAATTTTATAGGCCAATTTCGTAGCTTTTAATGTACCTTCTGAAGTGTTCAACTTTAATATTTTTGTACTTTTAGCCTATTTTTAAACCAAGTGACTGAAAGGATTCCTTGTTGTTGTGTTGTGTAGGTCATTTATCCTGATGTACATGTCTGTATTTCACATCCAGCCACTCAGAGACTCTGTGTGTCACTACCAGACCCTATGAGATACCATTTGGCTTCCTGTGGTTTTGAGTACTTGATTCATTTACCTGAGATTCAGGTAAACCATGGGCTATTGACTGTGTTGATTGAGCACTTCCATTCTGAGACTCAGACTTTCCACCTTCCTACTGGAGAGCTGACAGTTACACCAAAGGACGTCTATCAGATACTTCACATTCCATTTCACGGTCCTCGTCCTGACTATGTGAGTTCGGGGAGCTCAAGTTTACTTTCTTTCAAGAGACTCTTTGGAGATGATACCCAGCTGACCCAATCCATATCATGGGAGTCCTTAGTCCAGCGATATGGGAAGCCCCATAGGTTAGAGTGCATACTAGCTGGTATGATAGGAGGTATCATTATGTCTGACCATTAGCAGAATGGTCTCTTGATGGGTTGGGCCCCTATGGTTGCTCATTTGATGGCCACTCCATCTAAGTTGAGTTGGGGATAGTATATGTTGGCCCATATGTTCTCTAAGATGCATGAGATTGTGTATCAGGAGAGCAAGTCATTTGCCTCAAGTGCATTAGTGCTTCAGATTTGGGCATGGGAGCACATCCCAGTATGCAGACCCATATGTTAGAGTTAGCATTAGCCATAGGAGCCGGTGATCTATATATATTTAGGATATGTTACACAGGTGCACATGGGCACCACTAATTACTGGAGGTGACTCCTCAATTATATGACTTATGTTGTATGGCATCCTTACTTACAGATAGAGGCCTAGCCTACTACCCTAGAGTAGTTCAGTTATTTCTTTCAAAGCTGAGTGTTGATTGGGTGATTGACCATAGTGATTGAGAGATTCATTATTACTAGAATGCAGCGGCAGTAAGGTATCATTCAAGATGCCCCACAGGACTACACCACATATGCACGAATAGTCTGAGAGATTGGCTTAGGATGGACAACACAGTTGTCTTATGATCTCGGTACATAGCAGTATAGTGGTTATGTAGGTAGAGACTGGGACTACTGTCCAAATGTGGTAGATGTTGGAATGACAGATGGGTCCATTGCTTGGCTCATAGAGCATCCCATATATAGATTCTTAATTCCTACAGAGCTGATCACCAGTATGGAGGAGGCTATGGATGTGATAGGTGTACCGATGGGTTGAGGTTAGAGGCATCATGATGCACAGATTCTGGTGCCCCAACCTACACCTCTGAGGTTGAGAGTAGTGATGACACCATAGAGACCATCTGGTCACATGAGACCACCTCTTCCTACTAGTTCTACAATAGGCAGGCCTACAATTTTATAGCGGAGATCTACTAGAGGAGAGAGTGACACTTTGGGCAGTATTGATAGTGGAGATGAGTTACTGGGTGCACAAAAGGATGTAGGTGCTGGTCCTAATCCTACACAGGGAAATACTAATTTTGATCTAGGTACCAACATGAGATGTCATAAGGCGTAGAGAGAAGAGGTTGTTGATTAGCCAATTGAGGATATAGAGATGTGTGTTGCAGAGAGAGATCCTAGTGTAGCACAGACTCCTTAGGATTTGATTAGGTGACTCAGGTTACAGGTCAAGGACCTAAAGTCACAGAGTGCTACCCATAATATACAGTGGAAGGAGCTAGAGAGGTAGCTTTTGTTGAGGGAGGCAGATGTCAGGAGATTATAGGTAGAGGTGACACACCAGATAGCTCGGGCCTCATATTATGTCTCAACATATTATTATGTTGTTCCAACAGCTCAGAGAGTTCCCACATATTCACAATACATGATAGGTTCAGAGGGAGCAAGGGCACCATGAGATGAGGCAGTGCCAAATGCACCACCACCACCTCCACCAGATGTAGAGGATCAGGCCGACAGCTGATCTGTCTTGATATTATATTTTTCACATTTTGTTCATATACACTGATTTGACTTCTGATAGCTCACGTGAGCTCATTCTTTTGTATCTTGTGCCAGTAGTGCACCCTTGACTAGTTCGAGTTATATGATATGAGATCGATATTTTGGTTATGACTTCATTTGTACTTGTCATGTTTTTATTTATGATGATATCATGTGATGTAAATGCTATGAGTAGTGTAGAATGTATGTATGGATCTATGCAATGCAATGATTTCTTTCAAATGTATGGATTTATGCAAATGTAATTGATTATGGAAAATGTATGGAAATGTATGATTTTGATTATGCTATGCAATGTTAAATGCACATGGATGTAATAGATTGAATGATCATGAAATGCAATGTAAATGCAATGATACACATGATATGTTTTGTAGGTATTGATGAAGACAAGTACTCGGTCTTATGTCAAAAAGGATGTTTAACCCAGGATGGTGACTGCTTGAGGTTCTATGAGGAAACCTTCGTGTGAGATTCAGATCTTCATGTCAAGTTTAAGTTTAGTTTTGAAGGATCATTTGAGCATTTTAAGTGTATTCAGAAATTTTTGAGATCATGCAATCATGCAAAGTGAAAAATGACATGGAGAATGAAATGCAAACCTAAGACCTAGGACCTAGTCACTAATCATGTGTCAATCATTTTCATCATTGAATTTTTATTAGGTAACTAGATAAATCAATACAATGCCCACTAGTTAGGAAACTATAGACATATGAATATTTATTTGTATATGCCAGAATCAATACAATGCCCACTGGTTAGACAGCCATGGACATATGAATATTGATTTTATTTTTGGAATGTCGAATTAGATATAAGCACCAAGGCACCAACACCAAGATGACCTGAATATCATGTCCATTTTGATATAGCAATTTTTATAAGCATCAAAACATAAACGTCATGATGACCTGAATATGCCTTGTGGTACAAACACATCCAAGAGTCAAGAGATCATTCTAAATCCAATGTGAATTACCTGTAGTGACCCTTTATCATTCACATCTTTAGGTAAGATCATGTTTCACAGTAGGAGAAAGAAATCACTTGAAAAGACAATAGTTAGATCAAACTTCCTTGAATTTTCTAGGTATCAATGGTCGAGGTACTCATGGCCATCCAATACAAGATAGAGGCTCTTACAAACGGACACCATTTCAATCTAGAATTTCCAAAGTTGTTAGATTTTCACATACAAACAACAAACAAAGAAAATATTATGCCCCCAGTCATCACCATCTAAATCCTATAAAGGACATCATTGAAGAGCTTGAAAGGGAAATAATATACAAAAATCTCAATGTGAATCAGTAAGCATACAAGGAGATAAAAGCATGTGAAGCATAGATTTTTTTTAGTGTGTTTTCATTATTTGTTTGTGTTGTTATAGATGCAAAATCCTTTCTGGAGAGGAGACTGACTTACTGACTCAGATGTAGCTTCAAAGGACCCTGACTGGATATGACACGTCTGTGATATTGAGGACTGTAGGATATGACTTTGATTTCCCCCAAGTTTGAACATTGATAGGATATAGATGCTTTGAACTGATTGGTGTACAGATTGACTTTATTGAAAATAGGAATGCAGAAACAAACTGGGAGATATGTACAAACTAAAGAAAGATTGAAAGCTAGGAAAGACCAAGATTGTGCTAATAGATGGAGTGTTTTGAAACAAGTGGCACCTGTTTGCCTGGTTTTCACCATCTTGGCAGAGATTCTATTTTTGCTACCAAGGCGCCTGTTTCCAGGTTTTCACCAAGGCAATTTTTCTTTTTCTGATTTTTTTGTATTTTTCATTTTTTTCAATTTTTTTGTACTTTTGATATTTTTTTATTTTTTTTTGTGAATCATGAAGGCACCTATTGCTAGGTTTTCACTAGGATGATCATTTTTTTTTAAGGACTTTTTCTGATTTTTATGATTTTTTCAAGACATTTTTTAATATTGAATGTCTTAGGCGTAGAATTTCTTCAAATGGAGAATGTTGATTGGTTCTCAGAGCTGTTATCCTTCAATAATTGAGATTTGATAGGCACCAAAGCCAAAAGTAGCAGTAATAACAAAGGGACCCATCCAGTTGGGTTCAAACTTCCCCTTGCGCTCTCTATGTGATTGATTTTTAGGATTCTCTCTCAAGACTAGATCGCCAACCTGAAATTCTTTGTGTCTAACTTTCTTGTTGTAACCTCTAGACATTCTCTTCTAATATACTTTGAGATGAGCATGTGTTGCTTGTCTGCACTCATCTAGTAGTTCAAGTTCTTGAAACCTAGACACTCTGTAGTCATCATCAGTTACTAGACCATGCATTCTGATTCTTAGTGATGGGATTTCAACCTCAATAGGTAGTACTGCTTCAGACCCATAAACTAAAGCAAATGGTGTAGCCCCAATGGGTGTTATGATACTTGTTTTGTAGGCCCAGAGAGCTGGATTGATCATGAGATGCCAGTCTCTTCCTATTTTATTAACTGTTCGATGCAAGATATTCAATAGATTCTTGTTTGAAGCCTTTGATTGTCCATTCCCTTGAGGATAGTAGATAGATGACCAATGTTGTGTAATCTTGAATTTGGCACATATATCATCTAAGTCTCTATTCTTGAATTTTCCACCATTATCTATGACTATAGAGTGTGGAATACCATATCGACATATGATGTAGTTCAAAATGAACATAGAGATTTTCTTATTAGTTACTTGAGTCAAAGGGACTACTTCTATTCATTTTGTGAAATAGTCTATAGCTGTAATAATATGGGTATGTCCATTAGACTAATGAGGATGTATGGCTCCTATAAGATCAAATGAACATTGGTGAAAAGGCCATTGTGTAGTAAAGGGAATTAGATCTCTCCCTAGTGCATGAATTAAGTTACCATGTACTTGGAACTTTTGACAGTTCTTAGCATATTTGATAGCCTCTTTTTCCATTTCAGGCCAATAGTACCCAGCCCTAATAAGTTTTTGAGCTAGTGTTAAACCGTTGGAATGTGATCCACATATACCTTCATGGACTTCCTCTAATGCACATTGAGACTCTTCCCGTTCTAAACATCTAAGGATTGTGCCATCTAGACCTCATTTGTATAGATCATTACCAATGATGACATACCAAGATGCATTTTGGATAAGGTATCATTTCTCATGGTGGTTGAAGGTATCGAGAATGATTTGATCTTGGAGATAGGAGAACAAGTTTTTATATCTGGATGAATCATGAACAACAATAGTGCAGATCATGCAGGTTTTGGGGGAATTATATGTAGGATAAGATAGTGCTTCCACTAGGAACTCATAGCGTAGCTCATGTTCGGGTTGCTGTAATAAAGTAGATAGCATTGCCGTAGCATCAACAGCTTTATTCTTTGTTCTAGTAATTTGCTCAAAGGTGATAGATATGAAATATTTCTTTAGATCATCTACCATTCTCTTGTATGGGATCATCTTTCCATCTTTCATTTGATACACATCATTGACTTGGTGTATTACTAGTTGTGAGTCTCCATGAATGTGTAGTTTTGTCACTCTCCACTCAATTGCTATCTTCATGCCATCAAGAAGAGCTTCATATTCAGCAATATTGTTTGTGCAAGGAAACTTGAACATGAATTCTTTAGGGATTGAGTATCCTTGAGGTGTGATGAACAATATGCATGCTCCAAATCCATTCTGTGTGTAGGATCCGTTAAAGAATAACTTTCATGCTCTAGAAGAAAGATTCATGATAGAGGAATCTGGGAATTCCATTTGCATTAGTGTATCATCAAACAAAGGTGCATCAGCCAGTTGATCAGAAATAACTTGGCCCTTGATAGCTTTTCTTTCAACATATTCAATGTCAAATTCACTTAATGACATCACCCATTTAGCTAGTCTACCAGTGAGGGCAGCTTTGTTTAGTAGGTACTTTAGTGGATCAATCTTAGCTACCAAATGTGTGGTATGAGCTAACATATAATGTCTCAGTTTTTGTGATGCAAATATCATAGCTAGACAAGCTTTTTCAATCATTGAATAGTTCTTCTCATATGCTACCAATGTTCTACTGATATAGTATATAGCTCTTTCCTTCTTGTTCTCATCATGTTGTGCTAGTAATGCCCCCAGTAATGTATCTGTGGTGGAGACATATAAGATCAATGGCTTCCCTTGAATAGGAGGCATCAAAATAGGAGGATTTGAGAGATATTTCTTGATATATTCAAAGTTCTTTTCACATTCCTTGTTCCATGCAAAATTCACACCTTTATGTAATGTCTTCGTGAAAGGCTATGATATGTCTGCTAGCTAAGATATGAAAAGCCTAATAGATTGCACTCTCCCTTGTAATGTTCTCATTTGGCTGATATTCTTGGGAGGTTGCATCTCCATTTAAGCTTTAACCTTTGTTGGAACTACTTCAATTCCTTTCTTTGAAACAATATAGCCCAAGTGCTTTCCAGAAGCAACACCAAAAGTGCACTTCTTAAGGTTCAGTCTGAGACTAAACTTCTCCATTCGATCTAGTATTTTTCTCAAATCATTTAGATGTTTAGATCTTATCATAGAATTTGCTAAAGTATCATCAACATAATCCTCCATAGTTTGATGCATCATGTCATCAAAAATAGATGTCATAGCTCTCTAATATGTAGCACCTACGTTCTTCAAACCAAATGGAATGACATTCCAACAAAAGGTTGCCCACGCACATGTGAAAGCAGTTTTCTCTTGATCATCTGGAGAAATTTTGATTTGATTATATCCATAAAAACCATCCATTAAAGAATACATCTCGAAGCCCACATTCATGTCCACTATCATATCAATGTTAGGTAGTAGAAAATCATCCTTAAGGCATGCTTTGTTTACATCTCTAAAATCTATGCATACTCTTATAGACTTGTCTAGTTTTGATATAGGTACAATATTTGAGATTCATTCAGCATAATCAATAACATGGATGAATCCAACTTTTAGTAGTTTCTCTAATTTATCTTTGACCAAGAGTGCAACATGTGGATGCATCTTTCTCAATTTTTGCTTAACTGGTTTGACCCCTGGAGCTATAGATAAATGGTGCATTATAAGATCAGAATCCAACCCTGGCATATCTGAATATTTCCAAGCAAAGTTGATCTTATTTTCTATTTGGAATGTGGTAAATTTTTTCTTTTCTTCTTCTCATAAGGATTGTGCTACATGGATCAACTGTGGTTCTTCTTCTATTCCCAAGTTGATAGATTGAGTGGGCTCAATTAGTACTAGAGATCTATCATGTAAATGACTCAAAAGGACATCAAATATCTCATCCTTAGGCACCTTAGAGAGGTTTTCACCTTCGAATATGTCTTTTATTTTTACTTTTGTAGATTTTGAGTTTGCCACAAAGTGGTTTTCACCCTCAGAACTCCTTTTCTTTTTATTTTTACTCTTATTCTTTTGACTAAGATACTTGATGTCTGACTCCATCATGCTAACACTTAGTTCACTAATGGAAGTCATCATAGGCTCAACTGCATTGAGGTAGCAAGCAAGGGCATAGTCATTTGGAAAAGTATAGATACCTTGGCTCAGATTTGTGGAGGTTTGGTCAAGAAGTTAGGGATGTTGGATAGTCAAAGTGGGGAAGGATTGGGAAATAGTGTTTACGGATATGGATCTATCACCATTGGTACTAACCTAACTCTTGAGTTCGAAGGTGATATTACAACTCAAAATGTTCAATTTGTGAATAGGCTCAACGTCATTATTGGAATCCATTTCAGCCATAGGTGGATCAAACTCGTTAAGTTCATAATTTTGCTCTAGACTCACATTGGGTTTAGGTGCATATTGGTGAATAACATCAATATGTTTTTCTTTGATAAGATCATCTTCCTCTGGAATGACTCCCCATTCATAGTCATTGGATTCCTCATCTATGCCTCTAGGAAAATTGAGAATGTGAGTAAAATCAAGATGGATACTCCAAGAAGGGTTACCTTCAGATTCTGACTTGAATTCATACCCATGGGAATCTATCTCAGAATAGCTACCACCTTCTTCCTTGTTTGTTTGATTGTCTTCAAGATTAGCTAGTTCTTATGGTGCAACTATCTCTTGTTCCATGGTAGGTTCTTATGTGTCTACCACATTGATTATTTTTATTGGATCAGCTTCTTCTTCAAGGAGGTCTTTTATTTCTTTAGGCAAATGCTCATAAGGAATGAGGTCATCAGTGGTGTCTGAATCATCACTGTTAGATTGTTGTGTTGTTTCCTCCTTTGGTTCAATCTATTCTAAGATATGTGGAGAGTTTTTGCTAAGATATCCCATCTTTGTGATTAATTTATCCCCTGGTCCATATGACTTCTGAGGAATTTTTCTTGAAGTGGAGTCACATTTTTGGATTGATTGGGATTGAGACTCATCCTTGTATAACCATGCAAGCATGGCTTCTTCTTCTTTGAACTCTTGTTTAGATACTTGCTTTGTGACAAAGCTTCCATCGAATATGACCTAGGATTCTTTGGCTATGTGTTTTACTTTGTTAAAAGGTTGTCCATAAGATTTAGGGGACAAAGGGAGAGATGTGAGAGATAAAAAAAGTTCCATTATGTATTCTCCCATGCCATTTTCTTTGATTTTGACTTCTTTAGCAAGTTCTTCTATCTTGGTAGTTGAAGCAATGTCTATTTTCTTAGTGGAAGATTCTTTGTTATTAGGAACAAGTTTATCAGCACTTTCCTTCAATGCATTGCAAGTTGTAGATATATTAGCTGGAATCATCACCTCTAATCCTTCATAAGGAAATTTCCCACATTGATGGTATGTGGAAGGAATAGCTCTCATTTCATGTATCCAGGGTCTCCCTAGAAGGATGTTGTAAGCCAAAGGTAGATCAAGAACTTGACATGTGATATCTCTGATAACTGGACCTGTTCTGATAGGCAAGACAATTATTCCTTAGGAAGATCTTTCTTGTTCATCATATGCCTTGATAGTTATCTTCTTTTTACAATCAATGGTAGCTTCTGATAATCCTAGTTGTGTGATCAAGTTGTAAGAACAAATGTTGAGACCAGTGCCTCCATCTATCAACACACATTTGACATGATGGTTTTGGATTAAGACTTCAATGTGTAAGGGTTGGTTATGCGGATGACTCAAGGAGTTATCATCTTCCTCTGAAAATGAGATATATGGGAGAGACGTCAGATGACCAACCATAGTCTGGAATCTATCTAAATCAAGGTTGTCAGGAACATTGGATCCGAGCAGAGCTTTGTCTAGAATGGCTCTATGAGATGGAGATATTTGAAGCAACTCAAACATGGAGATTTTTGCATTTTTATGCTGGAGTTGTTGGACAATATTGTATGATGTTTTCCTCATGTCTTTAGGATTTGATGATTTAGAGGTAGCCTTCTATTTAGAAGAAGATGAGAGATTGAAAGGAATCTTAGGGACATTTGATGAATCTAGGATTTGTCCTTGCAGATACACCTAAGCTTGTGATCGAGTAACTGCATTTGCTGATTGATTATCTCTATCTTTTCTTATGATTGTGATGACATTGCAACGCTCAGATAGGCATGGTTCAACCATATTTATGACAGCATTGTTTCTAGAGTAAGCATAATTGACTTTAGCACCCACATTAGGCTGAGAAGATGAATCTCCTTGACCATGTTTTAGAAATGGCTCCATGATTGCTATATGATCATTATTTATTTTATGATTATCAATTACGATTTCTCTATTATCAATTTTGTCTTGTACTATGTGTTTCAAGTGTATGCATTTATTAGTTTTATGACCCTTATTGTGATGGAAGTCACAGAAATTGTTCTCTCTCCACCATTTCGGTTTAGGTTCAGGATCAAATACTTTTATCTCAAGTAAGGCAATGATATTATTGGCCACTAGAGTTTTCATGGAAGATTCCAAGGATTCTCCAAGAGGAGTAAACTTGCATTTAGGATCTGTAGCCCAAGGTTTTTAGTCAAATAGCTTCTTGTTTGATTCTATTGCTTTCACCTTTGAGGCTTTGATAGCTTGAGTTCCAACAGTGAGATTGAAAGTGGGTGCCTTAGATGGGGCACAGATATTATCAACAATGCCATCTCTGATGATGACTTTATTCTTGTTCCAGTTTTTTCCTTTGTCTTTAGAATTAGATCCAAATTCATACTTGTCCTTTTGAAGTGATATGTCCCCTTTATGTACAAGTACTTTCTCAATTTTGATTGCATTTTCTACCATTTTATCAAAGAATGTATGATTTTTCATTTACAAATGGTAGTTGATTTCTGGAATAAGATTATTGATGAAAATTTCCAGCTTCTCAATTTCTGGAATGGGCCTAGCATATAGAGAAAATTTATTCCTCCATCTTTTAAGAAAATTCAAGAATGGTTCTCCTAATTTTTTCTTCAGATTGCAAATTTCGATCATGGTGACCGAATGTTGGATGTTGTAGGAGTATTGTTGATAGAATAGTTTGATTAAATCCTCAAAAATTTTGACAGTTGGAGGCATTTTTAAGAACCAATGAATAGCTGACCCTCCCATAGATCAAGGGAAAAGACACATTAGATAGGTTGGTTCATGCATGAACTCCATAGATTGAGTACAAAATTCTCTAATATGATCTTGAGGATCAGAGTTTCCATCGTATTTGTCATATTTAGGCATCTCCACTCTTTTAGGGAATGGCGGCATGTACAAGTCTTTATCAAATGGAAAACGGCATAGAGACTCCATGGAGAACTCCTTAGGTTCCTTTTCTTTTTCAATTTTAATGAGTTTGACTTGCATGGCATGCATTTGTTTCATCATAGTGGTGATGGGAGTTTCTTCCTCATGCGTAATGATGTCTTCAACATTAAAGTTGGGAGGAAGTTTAGCCCCTTGACGAGCCAACTCTAGGAAGTATGCTTCTCTGTCTTCTTTCAAGAAATGCGTCATCATTCTTTTGAAGTCATCATCATTTTGATATCGAGCAATTTTAGAAGGTGTGGGTTCTTGATCCGCACCATGTTGGGATTGATGTCCTTGGGACCCTTGGCTTGTGCCTCCTCCTTGAGACATAGTGTTGTTGAGTGAACCACCAGGGATTGATCGATGAGGAGTTGCTTGATGACCTGTGTGGGTTGATGTAGGAGGGGTGACATAACCACCTATCAAGTAAAGATTTCCAAGAGCATCTTCTACAAATTTAGTTGTGTCGAAAGGTTGATGAAATGTCTCAGCAATCACAGAAAATGTAGTTGAAGAGAATCTAGGTTTTTCTCCTTGTTTTCACTGTGATGAAGCTCTAGTTTCCACCATTAACCTTGGGTGAAACAAAAGAGAAAGATGAAGACAATTGAAGAATGACTTGATTCAAGAAGATCGAATGATGCAACCTTGTCAAGATTGGATTGATTGAAGATTAGATTGGATTTAAATGAAGGATATTGTGCCCTAGTAGTATGGGTAGATGCCCAAAAGATGGTGGACACGAGCTCGCAACACTTAGCTATTTTTAGATGAATATTGAATTGAAGATAATTTTGACAAGGTTTTGACACAAGATAAAAAAGACTCAAATCGGTAAATCAGAAGGCTAGATCATACTGAAGAGACCACTTTAGGAAAATGATTGAATTCTTTCTAGTTTCTGCTCTATTCCTGACATAATGATTTGTTTGATAGAATCTGGAAGTAGGCTGTAAAAATTGGATTTCTAGCAATTTTGGCAAGTTTCTAGCAAATTTTCAAAATTCTCATATGACTTTCTACAGGCTCGTACAATAGTGGGTAAGCTCTAGCACGGCAATTGACAAGACTTGTATGATAATTGCAAAGCTCACATGATAGTTGATAGCAGATTTTGACTTTTCCCTTGTGATTTCTGACAAAACTCGTACAACAATATACAATCTCTCATATGACAATCTGGGGGTTCTGATATGACAAAGGGTCAAACTCGTATGACTTCCTGATCCTGTGGGATGCCTTTTGACTCCAAAAAGGAATTTTGTGTCAGATTTTGCATTTTTTCAATTTTTAGAATCAGTGTGTTTTGCAAGGTTTTCTGTCCAAATTTGAAGTTCATTTTGAGATTGTTCATTTTTTATAACCAAGTAAGCAAGCACGTAGAATAGCAAGCAAGTGATTTCAAGTATGTCTAAAAACAATCAACAGGGGACAAAGCAACCCTGTGCATAAACAATCAAGTAACTTAATGTGCTAATCCCTAGGAATGCTAGTTGTGTATGTTCCAAAAAGTTTTTGAATAACACCCATAGTCCTAGAAAATGCAAAATTTGGCCTCACTAAGGTTTGTAGTAATGGTCTAACTCTGCAAATTTTATGATCTCAAGAGGGCGAACTCCAATCCAAGCACAATGGGGTTTTGACATAGTCTAAGAATTTAATCAATTAGGAGGTACTAGAGAGATCTGACAGCCCAACAAGAGACCACACCTGTGATTATTTCCTCCACAAGGACATTTATATAGCGGATGTTGCTACCATGGAAAAAATGGCTATTACCGCTTGAGGTTCCATCCATGTGGTTGACCCAATAAAGGGAATGTCCACTATGGTTAACCCTCTCTAAAGGTGACTCACAAAAGATACCACATGGGGACTTTGTCCAAATCCAAGGATTTAAGTTTCTAATACTACCCAAAAAGGGAGTAGAGCATAGTCCACTAGCCTTATCACTTTTACCCAAACACAGCAGATAGATTAATCTGACATGCTAAGACTAAAATTATTTCACCAAGATTTGTGATGTCAACAACTATGTCTATCGATCTCTCTGAAGAGAGAATGTATCAATCAAAAGCTGAGGACCAAACTGATTAGAATGTGAGACAATCACAGTATCCTCCCTACCTACAAGGGGATCTATCATCAAGAAGAGCTTCTCATGCATGAACAAGCAAATGAAGCCCACTCTCTCTAGATCATCCACAAATAGTGTTCATAGGGCCTATTTACTATGTGTAACAGATATGCAAAAAGTAAATCTATGTTTGTTTTATAGCCCAAAACTTAAGTGTAAATTATGAAAGTTGTAAAAGCACATAAGCTTGACAGGTAAGAGTTTGTTTTATATCCAAAATTGAAGTATTATCAGATTGAACAGAATACCTAAGTTCCTCACAATGCGCTTAGTAGATTTTACCTGTTTTAGCAATATTTCTTGCGCTTTTCCAATCAGAATCAACAAATACCAATCAGAAATAGAAGATCTCAATTGTTAGGGTTAGCTGTTAGTCCAAATCCAAAAATTAAATCTAGAAAACTACTTGAAAATCTAAAATGACAATTGAATTCTGATGGCAAAACTCATACAATAGTAAGTTACCTCCCCTATGACAATCTAGAAACTTGTACGATAGTGGGTATCTCTCCACATGATAGAGTAGCTCCCAAATGATAATGTGTAAGTTCTTATATGAGCCTCAAAAATCTCAACTTTCGTACGACAGTCAAGGGGTCCTGGTATGACTTTCTGACAAAATTCGTAAGCAAAATGTACAAACAAAATCTAAAATCACAAAAATGGCAGAAAATGATAGAAAATGGAATGAAATGATTAGAATAGAAATGGAAACCCATTTCAGGGCCCCACGCTGGGCGCCAGAAATGTGTGTGTGAAAATTGTACCTAGGTGCGAACACAACACTTTAGTAAAACATTAGAGGTTAGCAAAATTGAAATGTGCAGATAAATGAAACTAAGCTAACTAGGTGATTTACTACCTTCTAGTAGGTGTGAGTATGTATTGTCAGATTAGACTGAGAGCAGTGACAATGCAACACCTAAATGAAGGATTTGAATGCAAAAGAATGAAAAATTGTATGAATGCAAATTAATCTATTTTTTTGGATTTTGTATGCAATTTGAATGAAAAATTGTATGAATCTAATCTAGAATTGAATGAAATGATATGCAGATTTAATCTAACAATGATATGGATTGATATGAATGCTATGATATGCTATGCAAAATTATGAATGCTTATGACCAACAATGAAAAATTTCACAAATCACCTGTCGCAAGTGCTTGATCCTTCAGATGCAAATTCACCAGAGTAATTGTGCAAATTTGAGAGTGGTAAATTGTGAAGAGTTGAGCCTTGATTCTATAGAAATCTAGGGTTTGATGATGCATTGAGAAAAGCCATAAATTACTCTTGATGAACTCAAGTTGATTTTTGAGTCAACAAGAAATTAGAAACAAATCAACTCACAAAATCATGCAAGAACAGCTTTTTAACTCAAATAAGAAGTTTAGATCAACTTTCAACCCAAAATAGATGTTGAGTTCCCAAAAGATAACAACTTGAATTGATTTTCTAATTTGAATTTTAATTTCTCTCTGAATGTGCATAATAATTATGAATTAATTAAATAAATAAAGTGATTTATCTTCAACTTAACTAATTTTTGAAATAAAATAATTGATTTATGGGTTAATTTATTATTTAATCAAACTTTATTCAAAAACTATATCATTAAATATTGACAGCTGACATTAATTAATTAAATAAGAATTTAATCAATTAGTCATAAGGTTTTTAATTTATTGTCAAAATTAAATAATACAATTTAGGAGTAAATTAAGTTAAATTTAATTAAACAATTAAGTGGCAATATTAAATCTAATTAATCAAATATTCAGAATATTCAATTAATCAAACTTTAGGATAAATATGATTTATCACCAAATAATTATTAAATTAAAGATAATTAAATTGGGATAAAATAGGAATATTCAAGGAATATTCCCCAATGTAGAATTAGGATAATCAATTAGGTTTTTGATGGTTTGATGTGCAGATGTGCCTTAGGTTAGAACTTTGATGTCGATTTCATTTGATTTGTTGATGTAGGAGGTTAATGAACCTATAGCCCATTTTTGGGGTATTACAACAGGAGGAATGAACCCTAAATCTTGAGCTTCTTGAGCTAAAGGTTTAACATTTGAATGTATGATATGAGTAATATCACGTAACAGATTGACACCTTAATCATTATCATGAAGAACTTTCTTAAGAGCATCGATAGCTTGAATAAAATCTTGATTATGGTTTTCTTGAATAAACCAATTACCCATTTTATCAAGTTCAGTTGAAATTTTTTGGACTTGTTCAAGAGGAACTCTTAAAGCGTCATCTTCATCATGAGATGAGTGATATGAGTTTTGCTCCATAATAGGATTGGAATTATGAAGAATCAAATTATCATCTAGGATCCTAAGGAAAGGAGAGGAAGACTAGGATCAAAGGCACCCATAATTCTATGACTTCATCTAACCGGAATATTATAAGTAGGACTAGAAGTAGTAAAGCTCATAAACCAATGCAATACAAATGAACTAAACTAAGAAAACATAAAGCAAGAATATTTTTGTATTTTGAAAGAGATTTTGCAATTTTTTTGTATTTTTGAAATATAGATGCAAGTAATCTAATTAGCATGCAAGATTTAACATAAAAGACAAATCTAACACCAACAAGATAATATAAAGGGAAATCTAACACCACAAAACATAATAGGGCATCTAATTACACAAAAGAAAAGAGGGTAAGTATGTCGGGTTCACCAAAATGAATGGTATGAAAATTTGAATAGGGTTGAATAGTGGTAGATAAGATAATATGATATGAAAGGGGGAATATAGGACCTCTCCTTAATCCAAATTCCTAAAAGGAAAGATCCAAATGGATTAATCACAAAGAAGTGATCAATGCACAAATGAATCAAACAATGGAGAACATGAAGAGAGGAGGAAATCCTATAATCTACTATAGAAAGTATGTATTTGAAACTTAAATGAATAGAAGGAAAATACTAACCTCAAAATAGGGAAAATCTAAAAAATGCTGATTTCTGATGTCTATGCACATTTTCGAGAAATTCTGCAACCTACTTTGGACTGGAAATGTCGAGACAGAGAAAACCCATAAAACTTTTGTCCTTCTGAGTTCAGGTCGACTTTGACCCAGATAGCGGGGCATAATATTACCCCCCAGTGAAGGTCATCCCTAACCTGAAACAGCTCCGATGGAAATTTTGTTCATGGATCTCGAAAGTTCACCGAAAAGGGTATCCAGATCTGAACTTCAATTCGTTGTCCTGTACCTGTATCTACAAGAAAAATGGTTTTTTTTGTTTGGATGGGGGGTTTTCCTTGGTCAAACCTAGTTTGGAATCAACCTTGAAATGTAATTGAAATTTCAATATGTATAAACAAAGTAAATGGAACTATTCACCCTGCTTATGTTGAAGTCCTTGTGGAGGATTCGAATCCTTAAATCCACAAGTAGGGATGCTCCAAATGAATGTACAGATGTATGTAGGATGTCTCAAATCAATGGCATTAGATCTTCAACACCAATCTTGAATGTATCTTTGCATAGGAAGAGGCTTGGATGAATGTGAATGGAGAAATCTTCAAGGGGGCTCCAAAGAGATTGAATCCTTCAATAGATAACAATGGATCTCCTTGATGAATGCTTGAATGGATGATTACTTGAATGCTTGAAGAATAATGAATGCTTGCTTTCTTTCCTTCTCCTTCTTGCTTACTTGCACTTGAGAGCTTGATGTCTTGATCATGAAAAGTGGATGTCAAAAAGTTGCTTGATAATGGATGTGAAAATGAGAGAGGAAGGCCTCCTTTTATAGTGATCTAGGGCACAAACTTCTAGAGAGGTTGACATTGGAGAATTAAATCCCAATTAATCTTAACCCCTATAAATGGACCTAGATTAAATGCAATTTAAGAGTTTATCATTCCAAAACCCAAAACAGCCGACCTAGAAGCGGTAAAATGAAACTTTCCAAAGCCCAACATCCTGAAACTTCCAGAAATTGAAATTTGGACTTGGGGTCAGGGATGAGGTCGACTCTACCCTAGGTTAGAGTTGAGGTTGACCTTGACCTAGGTTAGGGTCGAGGTCATCCTTGACCTAGAAGTTCAAAGTCTCCAATTTCTCACAGAAAGTCTATCAGAAAGAGGTTGGAAATAGGGGAGAGAAGCAGAACAGGGGGAAACTGCCAAATCCATGCAAAGACCCAATCAAGGCACTTGACATGACCCCAAACCGCTTACTCAAAGGGATAAACACTCTTATCATGTAAGTGCTTCTATTTTAAGAGGATAGACCTATAAAATTCTGACAACTGGATGCTACTAGCCTATTCTACACAAACATGCAGCAAAACATACAAGGCACTGTGATAGATACCAGCACATGGGGCACCCAAAAAAGTCAAATGAAATGCCCTTGTAGCCTCAGGTAGTGGTGGCACATTTGACAAGTGGGGTATCAATTTTGTTAGACTCATTGAGCCATCTTCTCATGGAAAGTCATATATCTTAGTATGTACTGACTATTCCACAAAGTGGTTTGAAGCTAAAGCCATGAGGCATGCCAGGGATCACAAAGTCATTGAATTTATCTATGAATATATATTCACCAGGTTTGGAGTACCACGAGAGATAGTCACAAATTAGGGAGTGTAGTTTACTTCCAATCTTATCTCAGAGTTGATGCATGGATATATGGTGCGGCATGGTAAATCTTCACCATATCACCCCCAAGCCAATGGCCAGGTAGAGATAACCAACCAGGAGATAGAATCCATCCTAACCAAGATAGTTGTTATGCACAAGAAGGACTGGGCTACCCATCTTCCTGAATAAATTTGGGCTTATTGAACAACATGGAAAACCACAACAGGGTTTACCCCTTTTGAGTTGGTGTATGGAAAATCTGCATCCATGCCTATAGAGTTTCAGCATAAGACACTCAGAACAGCCTTGGAACTGGACATTAATCTTACTAGAGCCCAACAAGACCGGTTATTACAATTCAATGGGTTAGATGAATACATGAAATCTACACTCCACAATACTTAGTTGATCCAGCAATAGTGGAAAAAGTGGCATGATAAATTCATCAAAGAAAATAAATTTTCAATTGGTGATTGGGCACTGTTGTATGACTCCAGATACTAGCACACGACAGGAAAATTTCAGACACGGTGGCTCGGCCCTATGAAATAATGTCAGTATTTGATAATGGAGCAATTCATCTTTCTACCATTGATCATGTAGGGTTCAAGCTACTTGTCAATGGGCATAGACTCAAACTCTACAACAAACCAGTCAATCACGAGGAGTTCCTGCAGTAGTTATAGCACAACGATGACACAATTGCTCCTACAGTAGAAGCATATGGGTCTCTTACCCAGATTTCTTTCGATTCTTGATTCCATTTAAGAAATCCATAATAAGCATTTCACATTTCATGAAATTATTTCTCTGTAATAAACTCCACCTCACCTTCTCTCTCAACCACCTTTCCATACCATCCCATCACTCCACCAATGCAAGTTATCTTTTTTAGAACACTCTTCCTGTAGCACTCGCCAAGTATGTGTCACATACCTTCATACATATTTTATTTTATTCATTATTTATTAGGAATGTGTGTCATTTTAATTTCACTCTTGCACATCCTGGCCTGGTGGGACCCATGCCTTTACTTAGTTGGGGGGAGGGAAATATTCTATTTTCAAAAACTTCAAATTAGCATGTAAAAAATGAGTTTCTTGTCTTTATTAGATGACTGTCATCATGTGTTTATCAATCTATAATTTTGTGATTGCATCATCATATCTGTAAGGAAATTAAAGATATTAAAAGCTGAATTTTAACTTCTAATGATATGTTCGCAACATGTTCAGGGTGGCAGGCCTTGACATGAATGAACTATTATGAGATTTGATGCATTAAAACAAGTGGAAATATCATTAGATTTCATGCATTAAATGCTTTTAATTCCTTGAAGTAAGTAGCATTTGGTACGATGCCTTTTTTGTCTGCAATGTTCTGTGTCATAACACTTTGAATTTTGATATGCCATTATTGTGCTCTGTGAAAATAACAAGTTGTTGCAAAATTTAAATTTTTTGTTCATAACAATGGGAGGAGATCTTCAGAGGCATGAGCCAGTGGATCACAGGGTTTTGTTGGGTGATGCATCTAGTTGTGAAATGTTCAGAAGGAAAGGGTGGTTGGACTACTACTTGAGTCTTAAGGGGTTCGATGAAGAAGTTTCTCTACAATTTCTAAGCACTTTGAAGGATAGATTTGTAGTGGTCAAAGGTTTAAAAATTAAATTTATAGATGATATTATGGCTGAAGTGACCAGTTTTCCACAGGAAGGTGAACAGTGGATGAAGGACCTCAACTTGCATTCGGCTAGGACTTAGTTCACCTTGCACGATGACCCCCAGCTAGACATAGATAAGAAGCAAGGAACTTCTAGATTATCCTTACCCTGGGAATTCATTCAACCAGCTACATTCATCATCCATTACTTCACCTATGAAGGGTGTTAAAAGTATTTTCATGGCCTACATTTCAAAATTCTGAGTCATCTTCGACATGACAATAGACTGGTAAATCTTCCCAACTTCCTGTTCAATATTGTGAAAAAGAAAGCTTCCTCAGTTCAGCCGATAAAAGACCGGTCTATTTTACATCATTGCTTGATAAAAATAGTCGTAGAAAGAGAATTAAATAAGAAATTAATTGAGACATGGGAAGAATTTCTACAAATGAATGAGATAGAACCTAGGATGGTCGGACCTAGAGTCCAAGGTGTTGGGTGAAGAGAAAACACATCCACTAGGGATTTCAAATTCATCCACAAGGTAGAGAATGTTCCTAAAGCTTCCCCTTCCACTTCTAAACTATCCAGGAAAAGAACTTATAATGTTGGTGCCTCCACTTCTAGAAGAAAGAGAAATAAAAATAAAGAAACTACTAATGTCCCTGAAACCCCACCATCTATAAAGACCAGGTCCACCTCTAGGAGAGACAAGAGTAAAACTATGGAAATAGAAGAGGGAATATCAGAATAGCAATCTGGTAGTGATAATGATAATGTTGATGAAACCTTGCATTCGCATGGGGAAGAAACTCCAGAAGAACCTCATGTAGTAGCTATGAAGGAAATGACCACTAGTAGGAGGAAACAAAAGAATCCTCCATGCTCATCCACAACCCCCATAAGGATAAGTGCAAGACTTTCTGAAAGCAGTAGGGATGTTGAGGCTCCCATTCTAATTGTTAACATTGAATCCTCTGAATCTATGGAGAGGTCCTCTTCTAAGGAAATGTTTCAAGAAAATGTAGCCAGTGACACTGAATTCAACAACCAGAATCTACAAACTAAAGTTAACCCTAGTATTAACTATATACTTATTAACAATGTTGAGGATTCTGAGGAGGCCAAAGAGTTTTTAGATAACACTGTTAGGCAAGACATTCCTAGTGATTCAGAAGACTCTCTTTTTGAAGAGTACCCAAAATTTGGAAAAGATATTCTTGAAGAAGTGTTAGAACAAAAAAATTAGGATCGATTAGAGACGTTGGCTAAGGCAGCATCTGAATCTGGTGAGGAGGGAAATGCAGTGACAACCCTTGTTTTATGGAGAGGGGAATCCTCCACACCAAAAAGCATAGTAAAAACCCCTCACATGGTATCTAGATGGACAGATTTTCTCGATCAAGAACCCTTGCCACCGGTTAATTTGTCTACACCCCTGGCTACAAGGATAAATTTATATCAACAATTGTTGTGGGAAAGGGCACAGTGGAAATTAGAGAAGGAAAACCTAAAACATGCCATGGATGAGCAGGATAGTTTAAACACATGATATTTTCTTGATATTGATATTTTTTTGACAGGAATGGTATAATTCAGTATCTATATATGTTGATAAATGTTTCCTTGCCTATGCTATGTTTTGGGTAGTCTTCCTCCTCTAGCCATAGGACTTGCAAGAGTGTTAATTAGAACTTTACACCTTTTTCCTAATATTAATGATAAAGACATATATCTATATGGAAGGTTGTGTGTGCGTTGATTATTTTGCAGGTATTTATTGCAAGCATTCAAGGACCAACATTGTGGCACTGGAATAGTCAAAGCCAACCGTTGTTGCAAGATCTTCACAAGTGGGGCAAGTCAAATAGTATTTTGTGTTGCATGTAGCACGTGGATTTAGTTCCCTTAACGTGCTATATTCTTAGAATATTTATTCATGATTAATGTTGTTTTTGTTCTGAACTTTATGAATCTATAATGATCCTCATTTTTGGAGAGATCTTAGATTTAGGAGCTAGTTGTAGCTTTCCTTCAAATAAATGACCGGTGTAACTTTTTTGGAGTTAGTCAATTTTCATAATAGAACTATTGTTGTTGTGATACTATTTTTCAATCAAGTGTAATCATTTTCCATGAATGAATAAAATGTATAGTTTGAGTTTAGATCTTTTATCTTGATTGTATTTTCTATTCACTCATCCAAGGGGGCCCACTTGGTGAGTGAATTGCTCTATTAGAGTAGAATTCATTTTCATGTTTATTTTGAAGTAAAGTAGAACTCTATTGTTCCTGCAACCATTGGTAACAAAACTGGTAGACTGTTCCTGTAGCATAGGTGGTTAGAGTAACTCCTACCCATGATTGCATGCTTTGTTAGAATAAATTCATTTACCGATTCTATCATGGTTTTCCTGAAGCTCAAAGCACTCGAATTCCATAAGTTAGTCATAGATTGAGAATGTTTGAAGCCAAGCAAGTCCATTATTGTGGGTTTCTAATACCATTATTTGGCCAAGCAAGTATTACGAAGAACATGGGATAAAGAGACAACTAAGTGCATCTAGAACCCCTCAACAAAATGGAATTGTAGAAAGAAGAAATAGGATCATACTTGACACAGTGTGCACTATCATGATTGAAGGAAATGTTGCACACACCTATTGGAGAGAAGTAGTCAATACTACAGTCTATACTATCAACAAAATTCAATTAAGGCCAAGAGTAGACAATATACCTTATGAGATATGGTTTGGGAATCTACCTACAATAAAATACTTCAAAATCTTTGGAAGCAAGTGTTACATCAAGAGAGATGATGGTGTTGGTAAGTTTGATGCAAGAAGTGATGAAGGTATTTCTCTTGGTTACTCTACTAAAAGAAAAGCTTATAGATGTTTTAATTTGAGATTGAAGAAGATCGTTGAAAGTGCACATGTAAAGATTGATGAAAATTTTATGATTCAAGAAAGATTCTATGATTATGAAACTATGATCGAAGAAGAACCTAGACCTATTAGTAGAGAAGAAAATGTTGAAGAAATGTTGTATTAATCAATGAATTGGAAATAAGTGAAGAAGAATCACAGAAGATAGATGAGAGAGTCACACCTAATGTTCCAAAATTCACATCTAGATACCATTCAAAAGAAGATATCATTGGAGATCAGAATAGAAAAGTCATGACAAGATCAAAAGCAAAAAGTTCAATAGTTGATGAAGTGGTATGTTTACTTTCACAAATTTAACCTTTAAGTGTTGAAGATGCATGTAATGATTAAAAATCACATGAAGCAATGAAAGAAGAGTTAGATTAGATAGTTAAGAATGATACATGGGAATTGGTCCCCAAGCCTAGTGACAAAAATGTGATTGGAACCAAGTGGATATTCAGAAACAAGATGAATGAAAATGGTACAGTAGTAAGAAACAAAGCAAGACTAGTGTGTAAAGGATATGCGCAGAGAGAAGGAATTGATTACTCTGACACATTTTCCCCTATAATCAAACTGGAAGCTATAAATTTATTTCTAGCCTATGCAACATTCAAATAATTTAAAGTATATCAAATGGATGTCAAGTTAGCATTCCTAAATGGAGAATTGAAGGAAGAAGTCTACATAGAGCAGCCTAAATGATTCAGTTTATCAGACAAACTTGACATGGTTTGTAGACTAAAGAAAGCCCTTTATGGATTGAAGCAAGCCCCTATAAAATGGTGTGAAACACTGGATGGTTACATAAAAAGATCAGATTCAAGAAAGGAGCAAAAGATTGTAACTTATTCATAAGAGAGACACCTGAAGGATTATTACTAGTTGCTATATTTGTTGATGACATTATAATTGGTGATAATGACAAGCTTAGTGAAGATTTTGCTAAAGAAATGCATTGTGAGTTTGAAATGAGCATGATTGGACCTATCAAGTACTTTTTGGGATTGAAAGTGAAGCAGACAGACAAAGGTATATTCATAAATTGGACTAAGTATGTAAAAGAGATATTGAAGAAATTCAAGATGGATGATTACAAGCCAATAGGCACCCCTATGATAACAAGAAGCAAGCTTTCAAAAGATGATGATTCTACAACAGTTGACAAGACTCTATATAAGTCTATGATTGGTAAACTTGTATATCTTACTCAATCTAGACCAGATATTTCTAATGCAGTTGGTATTGTTGGAAGATTTGCAGCTGAACCTAAACAAAGTCATCTTATGGTAGTAAAGAGGATATTCAGATATTTGAAAGGAACTATAGACTATGGTTTATGGTATCCCAACTCAAAGAATGTGGAACTTCATGTGTATACAGATGCAGATTGCACAGGTTATGTTGATGATAGAAAGAGAACCTCAGGAGGAGCAGTATTTCTTGGAGATACACTAGTTACTTGGATAAGCAAGAAGTAGAATTGTATTTCTCAGTCAACAGCAGAAGCAGAGTATGTAGCAGCATCATTAAATTGTTCTACAATTATTTGGATCAAGCATATGATAAAATATTTTGGAATCCATATTGATTATCCTATTGTTATTCATTGTGACAACACTAGCACTATCAATATCTCAAAGAACCCTGTGATGCATGCAAAGACAAAATACATTGAGATAAAATATTACTTTCTAAGAGCAAAAGATGTAGAGAAAGAAGTAAAGTTGGATTATGTGAATACTAAAGAGTAGTTAGCAGGCATATTCACAAACCCATTGCCGAAGGATACATTTGAGTATCTTAGGGAGAAGCTGGGAGTAATTCCCTTCCTTGGATCTGATTAGAGTTTGAAGAAGTGTATCAATCCTCAGTGACTGATGAATGGTGGACTACTCTACTTTTGGAGTAGTACCTATGCTTATTTGTTTTTGGCACCCTTTTCCATTGATGTCAAAGGGGGATTATATAGTCATGAAAAATAGTTGATCTATGAAGTAAGGGGGAGTATATAGTAAGGAGATGTAGCAGCAAATATTCAGAGCATTCAGCAATAGATGGAGAAATCATTTTGGGGGAGTATGATGTTGAGGAAATGGAGAATGTTATTGTATTTTTAGATTGGTGGTGTTTTTCATTTCATATGTTGCCATCAATGCCAAAGGGGGAGATTGTTGGAAATTTTCTAGCAAGCCAATGTTGACTATATGTTTGGCATTGATGACAACATATGGTAAGCAATGTGCATTGAAGTTATATGCAGAGAGCCTTGAACATATGTTGTATGGATATGTTATCAACATAATATCGTAGATGCAAAGGTTGATTCTGAGTGCAGACAGTTGTGTAGTTGTTTGTAACAGCAGTTTTCCTGACAATGTTGCAAGCTGAGTTTTATATGTAATTCACAATATGGTTACTCTGGAGCCTTACGTGTTTATATTTGTGTTTTTAACATAATAATAAATCTATTTTCATAGATGTAGAGTCATTTGTGTAGTATAAGTTGAGTTATGATGTTTCTATTATCCAGTTACAGTTTTAGGAGATTATTTATTGAGAGTTGACAATATTTATTGTTTCTCTAGTTGCGCCTATCATTATGGTATGTGTGTTTGGTTTCATGTTTGGTTATGAGCTAAGTTTGTTTGGTTAAGAGTGCATAACATATTTCATCTTGAGAGATAAGTTTCAGTTAATTTGGTGGAGCCGATAGTGTGAAGTGACTCGTCTACTCATATTGGGTTGTGCGGTCCTATTTGTGTTGTGTTCTTAGTATAGTCATTGGAGTTGTTATTGGAGAGTTGTATTATTTCTCTAATATAATTTCAAGAAGGTTCTAATAGGCTGACTTAATTATATCTTTTGGAGAAGGCTACTTATAGCCGATCAGTTGTGATTGTTGATTGTGAATAATGAAAGTAGTATAAGAAGGTGTGAAATTATTGAGCTAGTAAAGCCATATCAATCATCAGTTGAAGATCTATGTGAAGAAGCAGAGAGTGTATGCTATTCATTGGAATTGATCAATACAGCAGGTCTAATTCATAGTTCACAAAGATCAAGATATAGTGTGTATCTATTGTGCATAAGGTTACAGCCTTCAACATTTGAGCAATGTGCTCCCAGACAATGTGTCCTCACCCTTAATAGGGTTATTTATTCAAGACTCATAATAGGTTCTGACCTTTGACCAGTTCACTATAATTCATGCATTGTAATTATTAACTCCTAACAGGGTTGTAAGATCTTCTAACAAGGATCATTATAATCTAGTACAGTTTATAGTGGGTGTTAATTCCCACCGGGGTTTTTACCTATTTTGGGTTTCCCCGTAACCAAAATTCTGGTGTTGTGTTAAGTGTTATCTTGTTGTGTTTATGCTCAATGTTCTTATGTACTAATTTGGATAAAGAATTGAATCTTTTAGATAACTGATTCACCCCCCCCCCCCCTCTCAGTTATCTCTTGGGACTATTCCTAACAGTTTTTTGTATTAAGGTAGAAATCCCTTCACTAAGGGTTTCATTGAAAGGACTCACCACATAAGAAGAATATAGGGTCTCAAGATTGAAGGAACTAGAATTTCTAGATGAACATCACCAAAATTCCTTTGATTACCTCAAATTATACCAAAAATCATTGTTAAACAACTACAATCACAAGGTGAAATATAAGACATTTCAAATAGATAATCCAGTATTTAGAGAAAATCCTCATAATCAACAACATCAGGAAAGAAGGGAAAGTTTGAGGAAAATTGGCTTGGTCCTTTCATCATCATATTAGTGTTTGGTTTGGTTACATACCATCTATCCACACCAAAAGGTGATATTCTAGTAGATCCCATCAACATTCATTTAAAGTAGTTTTATGTTTGATACCATCAAATAAAAATTGTACATATCAAAAGACCTTGAAAAAATCCAAAAATAATTGAAAAAAAAATCTTGAAAGAAAATAAATAAAATACACAAAAAAAAGAAAAAAATCAAAATACAAAAAAATAAAAAAAGAGAGAATAAAAGTACCTTGGTGAAAACTTGGAAAATAGGTGCCTTGGTAGAAAAAAAAATTAAATATATAAAAAAAATGAAATAAAAACAAGTGGTGAAAACTTGGAAAATAGGTGCTACTTGTGATAGTTAGCTTCTTCATCTATCAACATGTTGCATCCACATTCATAATCATTGTATCTATTCATAATAAATCCCCTTTTGTACATATCATATCAAAGAGAAACATCCCACTAGGGATTGGGAAATCATAGTCATTTGTTATGCATGGCTATGGGAAAAATCTTGCAGCTAGCTAAATAAAATTTGAGCTTAAACAACAAACAAAAAAGAAACATAGACACCACTTGAA
Source organism: Chamaecyparis obtusa (assembly GCA_027943335.1). Classification (NCBI taxonomy): domain Eukaryota; kingdom Viridiplantae; phylum Streptophyta; class Pinopsida; order Cupressales; family Cupressaceae; genus Chamaecyparis; species Chamaecyparis obtusa. Next base: position 40,756 of record BSBK01007576.1, on the reverse strand, counting down.
CAAAACAAAAATCAAACATATTGACAATCAACACTAAGCATCTTGATATAATGAACAAGGAAATCAAGCTTGATCCTAAAATTGAACAATAAATGGATGAAGAAATTATGTGTCATGATATAGATTATAGTAGTGTGACTATTTGTCAATTTTCTTTTGATTTTTGTTATCATGTCTCTTAAATAACTCCATGATGTATCAAAATAGAGAAATAATGATAGAGCATGATATTCTCTTTGTTTGTTGCTTGTGAGTTAGTTATTAGTATTATGCAAGTTCATCTAAGGACATGAACATCAAAGAATCATCGAGGATATCCTGAATTTGTATAAGAAAAGGATTAACTCCTATTTGTTTTATGCAAGAAATATTTAGGTCATCTTGGTTCAATTATACCTTGATGATTGTATTAACTTGCAATTTTAAATTCCATGTAAGAAGTACTCAAGTCATCATGGTTACCATCACTATTTGTATTTACACCATTTCAAAAATATTAATGATGAAAAAAAGAGCACAACAATATGATCAAAGTGATGACAACGTTGCACTTAGCTTTGCATTTAGCTTGCATTCATGGTAGGTTGCATGACATTCTCATAAATTGGTGGAGTATTTGAAATTTATGATCTTGTTGAAAATTGATGGAGTACATTGGACACTTATAAAAATAATTACATTTAATCATTTCATTTAGGTCATTTCCTTTCATCATTTCATATCATTCAACTACATTTAGAATTAGGTTTCATATCATTTCATTATATATCATATCATTGTGTATCTGGTCCTTTTTTAAGTTTCATGTTTTGTTAAGATCATCATATTAGTATAAGGTGCATTGCATTAGTTCATTGCATTTAGTATCATTTAATTATCCTATAGTGTCATTACATTTTCCACATTAACACATCATTGCATTCTTATCAATAACCATACATTCATTTCATATCATTTCATTCATCCATAAATTCATTTCATTATCATTATCATTATCATATCACTTCATGGTATATAAATATAAAGATAATTATAATATCATACTTACATTTTAATCATATAACATCATTAATTTCCCATATTTATCCCATTTTCATTTACATAATCAAAATCACCTACATAATCCAATACATATTCCATTTATCATGTCATTTACATATTGCATTTTATATTGTAAGCATTAAAGAATTAAGTCATTTCATGGTATTCACATTCATAACATATCCTTTTCATATATAGAAATAAAAATGTCACCCATCAATATAGACCTATATTCATAACATCATTACATAAGCATTAACATCATCAAAATCATGTATGCATGTAGAATCATAAGAGGCATCACATATACATATAGAATAGCCACATAAGATATCATAAATTCTACATCAAATAGAAGTCAAAATCATAAATTCATCCATAAATCATACATACATCCATAGGTCATAGTGCATCCATTATATAACATATAGAAACATAAGTAAATCATCATCATAGGAATGCATCCATGGAATACAATGCATAATAAAAATAAATTATATAGACAAAAACATAGGTATGCATCTAAGTTCATTATTGCATCTCATATAATCATAAAAAAATATAGTATCTGGGTACAATGATATCAAAAAATTAGATATATCAAAGTATAAAGGATCATAAGGGAAACATAAATTTGTCATGTGTATACATAATCAATACATCAAATTAATGACATCAATCATTAGGCATCTACAAAAACATGTGTGTACAATCATAAATCAAGAGAACTAGGCATGACTCCCTCTTGAAGTTGTAGGCCTTGTCGTCATACCACCACCTACAGAGGGGCCCACACCTCCACGAGCCCCTATACCTACATCTAGATCCTATGGTGGCCTAGGTCTTGGACATGTCACACCATGAGTCTCTTTCTAACCTCTCTGAGAGGTCTTCTATCTAGTACTTTGTGCATATGATGGTGCCCACTAAGTCAAATGTATATGATGATAATATAAATGTCTATAATATTCTCCCCTCTTTCTCTTATAGAGCATATCTATGATATTAATGTCCTTAGTAGAACCCTATGTTTCAATTTTCTCTATTGTATGAGCAACCTTCTTAGTTGGGTCAACCTATTGTTGTGTCTATACTAGTACATCCTATGCACTTGTAGCTTGTGGATCTCCCTAAATAAAAGTACTAGATCTACTCCTACGAATAATTCATCCCATATTTAAGGGATCATATCCTCTCCTCACTAATTCCTAAGGACCTCTACCTCCATCTCCATCTCCTCTACCACCACAAACATCACTCCCATATTTTCCATTTATGACTAATATTTTCTATCTACAACATCACTCATCATCCTCAAATACTAGCATCATCTCATCTCGATTTGTTAATCGGAGGGAGGGATGTGTAGTGAACCAATCTGAGTACCATGGGGTCATCCCTTTGTTAACAATATGCACGTCTAGATAGAAACTCTGTAACCCTGATGCCATATTCTCTTAATAAGCTATCTCAAATTGAATTGAAGGACCCTAATCTACTATATCCTTCTACGCTCAAGAATATATCACTATGCTCTAGAGCATCCCATGAATCCTCTTGCACTATCTCAAAACATGGGTATAGATGAATCTCTCAATAATATACAAATTCCTACCAATCAGGTATCTAGTATCATATACATATGGCATCTCCATTGAATCCTACAACAATGACTCACAATTTAATTATGGTATCCATATCACTCTATCAATATTATCTAATACTCATCTCTAGTACTCTAACTTTCCCAACTTAGGTTGGATAGGACCATGAACATACATATATACATAGAGATGAGTCATCGATCGAGATCTATCCACCAATGGCCTAGTGGTTGGGATATGTCAGGCCTCTATTTGTAACAATAATACTTTGGCTAACAAAATGGCTCCATGTTCATAGACAACTTGATGAAATTTATGATATAAATAAGATAACATGCAAGAGCCCCTGGCATACTATGTCCTCTATACTAGCATCATCTCTATTACTCTACCCTATTCGATTGAAGATCCGTGTGACCTTCGTTCTGAGCTCATAAATAATATCAATTTGACAAATATTGTTAGTAGTGCATCATATATGTGCACCATATCTATCCAAGGTGACATATATGTGCACCCTACAATGGTGACATCATCAAATACCCTCCTTAGTGCATCAATCCATGCATCTCCCTTTAGCTCATACTCTAGCAGCTCTCCAATGATAGGGATGTGTAGAATCTGATACACATCCTCTGGGGTAACGATCATCTCATCTATAGGCAAATGGAAGGTATTATTCTTGTTATTCCACCTCTTTTCCAATGATATAAATTTACCTATCTATGTAATGAGGCATATCAAGAAGCAAGGCCAAACCACATGTGCTAATCACTGCATGATCAACCTAGGATAATTGACATATAATGCTAAATTTGTCAAGATACTACCCCCAAATATGAAGTACATCTAGGTGTTGGTTTGTGGTGACTAATTAGATAAGTACTACACACTTTTTATTTATCATGGGGTTCAGGGAAATGCCCCCCACCCTCTCAAAAAAAAAAAAAAAAATTGGGGTTAACTAGTCAAGCATTTTTTGAGTTGACTCATCAAACTTTTCCTTAGGTTGACTCGTCAATTATTTTTTAGGGTTAACTTTTTAATCGACATAAGTCTTGTTATAATGGCTTAGGGTTAGGGTTTTCTCTATATGAGAATTTTATAGCTTCTTACAATGGTATTGAGTTACAAGGGATTGCAGATTGTAACAGGCAAAAATTATTGGATAATAAGATTGGACTCTCTATTTGGTGGACATAGCCCAAGATTGGATGGACCATGTTAAATATTTATGTCTTCTTGTTCTAATTATGTGTGCTTTATTCCTTTGGATTATTGATTATATTTAATATAACTATTAAATTTATGTCTGCTAATCCAAACACTAGGTCCTCCTACATCATATCAAGAAGTCAATCATCTAACATTTGATCAAACATCTATTCTAACAATCAAATAACACATCAAAACATGTAATCATATCAATCAAACACATCATTAATCACATATCATCTCAGTTGAGATTATGATCAATCTCATTGAACAACAATCTATGACTCTCACCTATCATGAGGTCACACATCACACTCATCATTGAAAATCATCCAAATAAAATCGATCATTTAACACATTGAATGACCATAACAAATGGACCTATACCATCTAAGGGGGGTGTATGCACTACTCTATGCATTGAAAGCACTAAAATACTTTACCTGTGCACTAATTTGGTGTAAACACTAAACTCTTGGTCACATGCGCTAAATTTTTCATTCCATGCTCTATATTTTTATATGCGCTAACCTATTTCTCACATGCACTATTTCTAGCATCCTATGTGCTAAATATTGTATGCACTTATCTACATTGGATAGACACTAGACTATTTAATGTATGCACTAGGTTTTTATCATTCCTACATGCTAATATAGAAATTAGATGTGCTAAAAGATCTATTATAAGTAATAAAATACCTATAATAGGTGCTAAAAGAATGAAAACATTTAAAAATGTGTGTAAAAACATGTTAAAAAAATGAAACAATAGGGAAAAAATTAGGATACATATTGGGGGTCCATACTCGAGAAGCCTCTGGAAGCATCTAACTCTCTCAAAGTGGTAGTCAACATAAGGAATAACCATTACCACAATCCAAATCCTAAGAGGAAGATGGTATTTTCTCACAAAGGAAATGTAAACATGAGAGTGAAAATGACCTTTTTACTACTTTTAACCCCTATTCACCCTAAGGGTACCTCATTGATATCTATTGTATTTACCCTCTACAGGCATTCTTCACCACAAATTATTCAACCAATCAATTTTATTTGGAGATGAATCTATTATTTTTCGAAACAATACTATTTTTATGAAAATCCACAATTTCAAAAAATTGGGCAAAATTCATCATTATTCCAAATCTTCCAAATTTCTCCCCAATTCATCTACCGAGGGGGAAGGCATCCTAATCAATCTCAAATTATACATCTGGGGCATCAACATAATTTTTAGTTTTCATAAATATATTTAATGATAGGGGCAATAGGTGAACTCTTCAATTACACCAACAAATTGGTCAAGGACATTCAACGGTATGCTTTGAATCAATTTTTTTCTCACACATCAATTCAAAGAGGGGAAAAATGTATATGCATAAAGTTTGTAATGAGCCTGACTGGCTCTCTATTAAAAATTGACTTTCTTTCTCAAATTTAATTACAATTTTTATATTTTCAAAATATAAATGAATTTCAATAATTTCCAGATTTCAATCAAGAACAATAGCAGCAAATTATAATCTTAAATTCCTCATTTTCAAAATAACAATTAACATGAAGTTAATTATCATCAATCCATACAAATTATAAGCTCTTAAGTTGTTTAATAATAGCAAGGAAGGAAATTAAAATCAATATATGAGCACCTTGTTTCAAAAATAGTTGTTGTAAATGAAAACCCAGCCTCTTGACACAACCTGCAAATTCCTAAACTCAAACGCAACACCTCAACATTGCTTCTTCTTTGGCGTAAGACAATGGGAGTCACTTCTAAGCTAGTTGTTTGTAAGGAAGGGAGCTCACATACCCATTTCGTACACCAACACAGCCCCAACAATAATTTTGTACAGGTACGGCTTTGTAAGAATTTTGTACGACTCCGGCATAAATTTCGTACAGTTGTAATTAATGACCAAATTTTTGTAATAGACAGATTTTCCAATGTTCACAATGCTAGCAATAAATCCTCTGCAAATTCTAGTGCAATTTTGTGTTTTCTCCAGCTTCATGAAGACCAAACACTTGAAATGCTAAAGAACTCTCTCCAATAATGAAGACCAAGCTCAAAACCCTAGCTTCTCCAAGAAAATTTGAATTCTCTCTCAAAAATAATTTTTATCAAATGATCAATGGTGAGAAGAATGCTTTTTCGAGTTGAATATATAAGCTTTTTTTAAAATATTCAACTTTACATTTTTTAATGCTATTAAAGTTATTAAATTAAAATAACTTTATTTAATAACCATAATTAAAATATGAAGCCACTGAATCACTCTGACAAAAATATTCTAGCTTCTGACAACCGAGCCCCGAGTGCATACTGCCCTGCCAAAAATAGCCAACTGACCAAAATAGACTTACTAAATATAGTAAGTCTCAAAAATTGGAGATTCCTTAAAATCAATCATGAAACATTTGATAACACTGTGCAGGTGCTCTGCTAAACAAAGCCATACCCAAAATACCACTTACTATAAATAGTAAGTCATCCGGTCTGACCTAAAAGAAGAGAAGACCTAGCAACTAGAACCTCTAGAATGGAATCCAACCATTGGCTCTGCTAAATGACCCCCTATGATCAAATGATTAGCTTATGAGGGTCACCAAACTAAGCTAATCCCAAAGGTCTAAAAAATGGGGACATTACAGTCCTCCCTTCCCAAGATTGCTTGTCCTCAAGCAATCGAGAAAAACAAGCAGCATCACAGTCCACCCAGATCCCAAGGATGGTCATGAGTAATATCCCAATCCTCACCATACTCCTATGAATAAATCATCAACATCAATAGTACAAACATCAGCAACTAAGAAACTGCACTCAACACCCAAACAACTGACATCACTGACAACATCATCTGAAGACCAACTGTAGGTGCCAATGGAGGAAACAACTCAGTGGAACTCAACCCAACTAAAACATCAACTCTGTCAATACTCAAGTCCTTGTCTAACTAACACTCACACCCAACTACACTATGAATATGATAACAACCATAAGTACCTGAGTCACTACCACCAAATCCAACCTCTAATAAACTGTCCTAGGTGTGTCAATATTGTAAGTGGTCTAACTTGCAACTACCAATTCCATCTACAAAAGATGGTACTAACCCATCCCATAATGGATGGTAAGAAACTAGAGCCAGTCCACACCTGCATGAGACCAAATCCTCTACCCGTAGGTCAAAATAAAAATGATGAGAATACCCCACTGTATAATACCAGTAGAAATCCCCAATCTCTATCAATGGCTCATCATTACCAAACTAGGAATTAGAAGATGGCTCCAATCTCTGACTCTGCATAACTATAGGCTAGGTAGGATCCTGGGAAACCCTCTCAAAAAATCCAACCACAAAATCCATGTTTGGAAGCATTGTAGACAAAGTCTCTACAATCTTCCCCACCAAACATTGTATAGCATGAGAGCCTCGAATGAGAGTACCCTCAGATACTCTATATGAATCCTCCTACAAATCTACACTCTCAAGTAAATACTCCATGAATGACTTGGTGCAGTAGAAATTATATGTGGAAGCATCAACTTTCTCCCCTACAACCTACAGTTGATCCCTCTAAAAATGTGGCACTACCAACTGCCTAATGCTATTAGCTGTAAGAAATGTAGAAATAGATTTTCTTCTAGTAGAAGGAAGAAAATCACCATGAGAGCTCATTCCCATTGATGCTCTCACCTCCTTTGTACCTGCTACACCCATATCTAGGATAGATGTGTCTACCACATCATCATGTCCCTCATCCCCAACCGTAGAAGAAAACTCACCACCAACCACCTCAATGTGCAACTGAACTGGGTTTGGGGCTGGTGTGGACCAAACATGCTCCAAATCCACGGTCACCTCCTCTAATCATGACTATGACTCCTGGAAAGCCAACTAGGTACACTACAGTGAGTCCATAGTCACCTCTAATTCATGGGTGAGCTAAACTACCTCCTCCTCTTTCCCTAACAATGTCTCATAACAAGTACTCCCCCACTTTAGAAGGTAATCCATATTAGTGACTAACTATGAATAATTATGCTTTAAGACCCTGACAGCCTCTCGAAGTGCATGAACCTCTGCTAGGGAAAGACTACTATCACTGTGCACATCTGACATAGGAGCACCCCAACCAGATACGGCCAATATCTGATGAATAGCATCATAATGCTCAATAGCTAAAGAGATGTCTCTTTCATTCACCTTCAATTGACTAGACACATGATGCCTATGTAAGTCCTTCCTCCTATGCAAGCTCTCTATCCCACTAACTGCATTTTGATAGGAGACTGAATCAGAACTACCCACCACAAGATCCCTCATACATGTGCTATCATCCCCGCACAACTCTACATCTGAGATACAACTACTATGTACCTCAACCAACTCCTCATCCAAAGAAATGGAAACCCTCGCAATATCAATCTCCTTGCATATATCAGCTTCCACCTCAATAGCAAGATCCTGTAAACATTGATCATGTGACTCAACCAAAACCTCCTTGGATTCATGACCCAATATCTCACAAGGGGTGCCATACCCAGTGCAGCTCATAGCATCATCGTATGTATCCATACTATATGCATCCACATCTCCTATTAAAGCCTTAACTGTTGACACCTGAATCTGCACACATGACTCAACGTCAGGTTGTACACCAATAATGTTGGAGCATGAACCACCATCTACTAACTCCACTATAATGCCTTGATCATCAATACCACAATAGGGTATCTCATGTCTCTCACCTATTCCACCTGAGAGAGGTGTTTCCTCTCACTTTGGAGCTACACTATGACAGCTAACATATAAATTCCCAATAACAATTCCCTCCTCGAGAGAAACTAAATGATCTGTGGAAACTATTGTATCAACTATCTCTACACTAACTGCAACAACAACTTTGGGAGCCTCAACCTGATAGAGCTTAGTGCTGTAGTCCATCAATGGTATTAACATATCCTCACGTCTATGTTTAGAGTGCCCATCATCAAATCCATGGATAGGACTAGTAGGTGTCATCCTAAATACTGGTACATCTACATCATGAACACCTATTGGGGAAAACTCAAGCCTCCTTCCCTGCAACCTCGATGCAGGCCTATAGAAGGTAGAAACCATGTACTTTGATGCCCTATCAACTATCTCTAGATTTGATAGATTTTTCACCAATCTCTGCTGATGAAGCCTGAGTCTTTCCATACTTTCCTTCAAGGCATTTGTTTCCTCTCTTTTTTCCACACTTTTATGCCAACTCTTAGAACTAGGCCTCGTGTATTTGTCCATACCTAGAAAATGTGAGAGTGCTCGTCACTCTAAATATAACATCATATATGAAATAATAATGAATTTCATACCCCACAGGATGGCAGGAAACATGCTCTGATACCACTATAATGAGCTTGACTGGCTCTCTATTGCAAATTGACTCTCTTTCTCAAATTTAATTACAATTTTTATATTTTCAAAATATAAATAAATTTCAATAATTTCCAGATTTCAATCAAGAACAACAGCAACAAATTATAATCTTAAATTCCTCATTTTTTAGAATATTAATTAACATGATGAAGTTAATTATCATCAATCCATACAAATTATAAGCTCTTAAGTTGTTTAATAATTGAAAGGAAATTAAAATCAATATATGAGCACCTTGTTTCAAAAATGGTTCTTGTAAATGAAAAACTAGCCTCTTGACACAACCCACAGATTCCTAAATTCAAACTTGTCACCTCAACATTTCCTCTTCCTTAGTGTAAGAGAATGGGAGTCACTTCTATGCTAGCCATTTGCAAGGAATGGATCTCACATACCCATTTTGTACACCAACACAACCCCAACAATAATTTCGTACAGGTACGGCTCTGTAAGAATTTTGTACTGCTCCAACATAAATTTCATATAGCTACAATTAATGACCAGATTTTTGTAACAGATAGATTTTCCAATGTTCACAATGCTATAAATCAATTCTCTACAAATTCTAGTGCAATTTGATGTTTTCTCCAACTTCATGAAGACCAAACACTTGAAATGTTGAAGAAATCTCTCCAATAATGAAGACCAATCTCAAAACCCTAGCTTCTCCAAGAAAATTCAAATTCTCTCTCAAACATAATTTTTATCAAATGATCAAGGTGAGAAGAATGCATTTTTGAGTTGAATATATAAGCTTTTTTAAAAAGCTTCAACTTTACATTTTTCACTAAAGAAACTTCTTCAACACAACATCATTTTATAACATTAAAGTTATAAAGTTATTAAAGTTATTAAATTAAAATAACTTAATTTAATAACCATGTTGTAAAGAAAAATTATTTCTTTTGTGGAAGATCTAACCATCTTGCAGGAAAGGCTAAGGATGTGACCCAGGAGAAAATATAGAACTGCAATTGGAGCTACCCCCCCAACTGGCTGGGTGAAAGCCAACTTCGACGGAGCTTCCAAAGGGAACCCTGGCTAATCTGACAGTGGAGGGATAATCAAAAACAACTTTGGTTTTGGCCTTGCAGCTGTCATTTTACCTATGGGCTCTCAATCCAACCACTTTGTTGAAGCTTGTGTGGCTCTCCAAGTGACCAAACTTGCCCAGGAAATTGGGGTCAAGAAGCTCTAGCTCGAAGGAGACTCAATGAACATCATTAACTACTTAAACCTCATTGACCCTCCTTCCTAGATGATATCCAACATGATCGAAGAAACCCATGCTATTCTTAACTCTTTTGAAAAGGTGTACATCTCTCATGTATATAGGGAAGCTAATAGTGTAGCTGATTGGTTTGCCAACCTAATAGTCACGAAGGATGCTAAGATTATATGGCTACAAGGTGAAGAACTCCCAAGTGATGCAAAGGATCTCCTTGATAGGGAAAGACTCCAATGCACCGAGGGAAACATAAAAGTTTGATTTGTTCTATTTTTTTGTTGCTTCTCTATCTTTGGCTGGCTTCTGGCATGTTCCTTGGTTGTCCAACTTAAACTGTTGTTTATACTTTTGATCGAATCTCTCTTTTGGATGTGGGTTTCAGGCACCTTGTAAAACCTATTTTAATCAAAAATTTAATCTAATAACCACAATTAAAATATGAAGCCACTGAATCACTTTGACAAAAATATTCTAACTTCTGACAATAGAGCCTCGAGTGCATACTGCCCTACCAGAAATAGCCAACTGACCAAAATAGACTTAATAAATATAGTAATTCTCACAAACTAGAGATTCCTCAAAATCAATCCTAAAATGTCTGATAACACTACGCAGGTGCCCTGCTAAACAAAGCCATACCCAAAATACCACTTACTATAAATAGTAAGTCATCTGATCTGACCCAAACGAAGAGCAAACTTGGCAACTAGAATCTCTAGAATGGAATCCAACCATTAGCTCTACCAACTGGCCCCCTCTGATCACCTGATTAGCTTATGAGGGTCACCAAACTAAGCTAATCCCAAAGGTCTAAAAAATGAGGACATTACAAAGTTGGCCTGATAATTAAAGTAATTAAATACCCATTTGTTTAATCAAATAATTATTTCCTCTACTATAAAGTTAAATTTAAATATTTAATTTTATAGTTCCTATTTATTAATATTCTTCTACCTCCCATTAAATCGATTTAATTCTTCTACCTTAATCAATTCCACCTCATTTCTCTCCCCACCTCATCTTTTCCACCTAACCTCGTCACATAAAATTATGACTTTCTAATAAATAAATGGGTATTTATCTCCAAAATGTAGAGATTCATTCTCTCAACCACCAAGGCCACATGGAAAGGATATTCCATCCTCTTGAAACAACAAGTTTTTTCATTTTTCCTCCTTGGGTACATGTCCTCTATTCCAATATTTTTGCAACCTATTGGGATACATGCCTTCAAATTGGCTCAAAAAAATAACATTTGACACCCTATGGCTTGGAAGGAATATGACAACATTGTTTTCTCCACCTAGGAGCATCTCAGCCCTTCATATTCAACAAAGTGAATACTGACTATTGATTCATGCTACTTCATACCTAGGCCCTGAAAATATTATAAAAAGGCCTCATTAGTGAAGGAAAAAGGATCTACAATCTTTGCATATTGAATGCATGCTAGTGTTATTCGCATCCATATGAGCATCATGAGTTCATGTGCAGCTTTCATCATAGTTTTTAGTGTAGTTTTCATGGCATAGAGATCAATTTAGTGTCATTTCCATAACATCTTCTTAGAGTTTTCATTTGCATGTTAGTTTAGATCATTTCCATCATGGTTTAGTTTCAATTACATTTTCATCATTTTAGATCAATTCATTTTCACATTCTTCATCTTGCATTTAGCATTGTAGCTCTCATATTATCATTTTCATAGTGCATCTTGTAAATATTGTCCATTAAGTAGTCATCTATATGGTCTTGTGCTATTGAGAGCCATTTCAAAAATATCAAATAGGTCCTTATTGATACAGGACAATGAAACGCTTTTAGGAACTAGTTCTTTAGTTTTTATTATTTTTATCAATTAAAATTAGTTTCTAATATAAGGTTTTATTGGTGTTTTTTGCTTAATTGACACAATTTTCACACACACAATTATAGACTAGCGTTTGGCTAAGGAAAACCCCTTTCTATCCAATAATCTCTCTTTTATATGTGTAAGAATAGGTGTTACTAGTTTTTTGTTAGATCCAAAAAGTGTAGGTTCTCAACTACAATCTGCAATTGAAAATAGTCAAAATTATATTGAACAAGTTGACCTAGCCAGCTTAGTCCTAGAAATAAGTCATCCCAATTGAATAAGTCCCTCTAGCTTAGGTCCCAATTGAATCTATGGGTTAGTTATTATCTCAAATTTTTATTTTTGGCATTGAGATTGGTCTGTCATACCCCTTTTAGTTTGTGCTTTCTAAAAGTTGATCTTTTTCCCATTTTGTCCCATATCTTGTACCTCCCCATCAATTATTCCTTTTACATTTTCCATTAAGTGAAGGTTCACTATACCCATTCAACACTTGGGCCTTCTTGAGACTAGTGGATCATCTTCCTTCCAAATGTGACAAAAGAAATAAGGATTATCCCCTCCCTATTACACCATATCCTTATTTTTTAGGCTACATTTTGGTGAACCCAACTCGTAACATTTTTACTTTTAATTTTCATTATTTGGGTATTTTTCCTTCTTCATGATAGAGTTTACTAAATTAGATTGGTGTGTTGTCTCTCATATTATTACATTTCTTATTGCTTCCCTTTATCAATCAAATGAAGTTAATAATACATTTTTTCATCTCATGTTGTTTGCATTCCTTCATGGTATTCTTGTATATAGAGTTATGATAATTTCTAATGTTCTTCCTTCTTATAAATAATTTTTTGAGACTTTTATCCATATTTCATGTAATTTTGTCATAAAGGTTTTAACAAAATACATGAAATGTATTAATTAAATAAGGATCTTTGTTGAAAATGATGAATCTAAGTATGACATTACCATAAATAATGAGGATATAGATAATACTCCCACTAATCCTACATTAGAGATTCCTACATCCTCTCCTCCTAAACCTACATTAATTCAAGAGCTTAATAAGGATATTTTATGCACTTCTTTAGATCCCCTTTCTCCTCCCAGAACTTCTTCTCTTTATTAAAGAATTTTCTATAATCTCTATGTTTAACATTTCCTTGATGATGATTTATATCGCAAATTAAGATATAGTGAGAATGAATATCTTTATAAACCCTCTTCTTCCTCCCAATATAAACAGGATGCAAATAGTGTTAGGAATCCTAATCTCCCTAAAGATAACAACCTTCCTATTCCTCTTTATATGACACATTTTCACAAACCTCAAGATGAAACTCCTTCTCCTTCTCATCTAAAGAAAATTACAATGTAGGCTATGGAATTAGTTCTCAAAAAGGTTATAGTAGAAAAGGGCTTGGCATTAATGAAAAATGTATTAAGTCCCTATAGAGCCTCCTACACAAGTCACTAGACATGGTATAGGATTTATGCCTCAAGCCAATATATTGCCTTCTTCTACTCTTATTGATCCTTCTTCATCACAACCTTGACATCCTAATTGTTTAAGAATCCTTTTACCAACTCCAATTGTTTTTGCTCATCCATATGATGCCCATTTGGCTTTGGATAAGGGAATATTTTAGAAAATTAAGAATAATGCCAAAATTTATTTTTCTTTCAAACATTTTCCAAAGAATTGAAGATCTCATAATGGCAATTTTATTTTTCCTTTTCATCATAGAAATACACATTCTCTAGCTAATTGTATTGAATTTATACAATTTAATCAATATTTGGTTGATTGTATTGGCATGTGCTCTTTCCCTTTTCCATGTGACCACTTGTACTTTTGCACTAGATTTTTGAATATGATAGCAACAATTGAGATATTTTCTCTATTGAGGTCTCTTCAACTAGTTGATTTAGAGTCTTATTTTAGTACTAACCCCATTTTTGTTGGTGTCTTTTGTCCTTTTGTTTTTGTTAAGGTTTATACAGATCTGGAGTAAATAAAAATTAACAATTATATGAAGATTCAAATACACAAATGAAGAATAATATACAACAAAAATAACACAAATATTTACCATGGTTCACCCAATGTGAGACACATCCACTATAGAAAAATCCATCCACTTATTTTTATTATCCAATGAAGAGATAATTACATGTCATATCACACTTAGGGAATTTTACAACCACTTATTTATAGGCCCCTTTTTTACAGTAAAAAAAATGTTAACAAAATTAACCTAACCCTAAAAATTATACTCATAATATTTTCTCATACCAATATCCTTGTACTCGTATTCTCATATTCTTGTAATCCTATGATATTTTTTTTTAGGGGGGGCTTCACCCCCCTCCTCAGCCTAATGAGTGTACAGTATTATCATGATCAGTTGCCACATACCAATAATCTCCCACCTAGAGACTAATTAGGCTCCACACCAAAATAATCTCCCACTTGGAGATTGATCTTGGCACAACATTGGTTCCTTTGTAGCTCCCACTAGATTAACACACCTAGACTGGACTATTTCTCATTTCCACTATGATCAAGCTTTAAGACCAATAGAAACATATAAGGAAATAAAATTCTCATGAGTTACGACCTTGGTCAACATATCTATAGGATTATGGCTAGTGTATATCTTCTATGGCTTCAATTGTCCATCCACTAAAATAAAGTGTATAAAGTGACACCTAATGAATGTATTTTTTCCTTGGATAAAGAGAAGAATTATTGGGAAGATGAATTCCACTTTTCCTATTAGTGTATAATGAGATATTCACCCGTGTCTTTCCCAATTCCTCCAAAAAAATGTTGTAACCAAATCATTTTCTTGATAGCTTCAATAGCAACCACATACTCAACTTCAGTGGTTTAAAGTGTAATAACCTTTTGCCCTCTAGAAATCCAACTCACTATAGTGCCTCCTAAAGTATTAATATACCCTATAGTACTCCTCCTAGTATCAATATCACATGCTAAATCAGAGTTAACATATGCTAATAGAGTAGAGTTTGATCCCCTAAAACATAATGCCTTTGTTACAAGTGTGATTGTCATTGCACCAAAAGATCGACATGTCAATGCTCGATACAACCAATAGACTTATAGAATCTGCAGGAGGCATTTAGTCCCTTCTCATAAATATTGAGGGGATCATTGGCTATTTTTTCAATAATCTCCACTCAGTGTTACCCAAGGGGAGTTGAACCTATGACCAAGCTCTAATACCACTTGTTACAAGTGTGATTGTCATTGCACAAAAATATCAACCTACCAATTCCTAATAAAACCACTAGACTTATAGAATCCACAAGAAGAATTTATTCCCTTTTCACAAATCCCAAGGGGAGCACTAACCATTTTTCCAAAAACCTTAGTAGCAGTACCTCTCAAATAATTGAGAATTTATTTGATAAAATTCCAATGTTCCATTTTTTGATTTCTCATATACATACTCACAACTCCCACCGCATGTGAAATATTTATACATGTGCATAATATTGCATACATGTCAAAATACCAACACCATATGAACATGGGGATGTTATACATTTGATTTACCTCTTCATGTATCTTTGTGCACATCTCCTTAGTCAATTTTAAATTACTAGCCAAAGGTGTACCAACTTATTATGCCTTTTGCATGTTAAATCTTTTCAAAACTTGTATATACTCACTTGGAGATAGATTCAATGTTCTATTTTTCTTGTCCTATAAAATCCTCATACCAAGGATTTTATTGGTTGCACCCAAATGCTTCATAGTAAATGACTTTGATAATTTCTATTTTAAGTTAATTTATATGCTACATGTTAGACACAACAACAAGCATGTCATAAACATAAAGTAACATGATAATATAATTACCATTATCAAATCTCTTAAAATAAACACAATGATCAGAATGATGTCTGTGATAACCTTGTTCAGTCATGAAACTATTAAATTTCAAATAACATTTCTACGGTGCTTATTTTAGGCCATACAAACTCTTCTTCAGCCTGCACACCAACTCCTCCTTACCTTTGACCTCATATACATGTGGTTTGTGTATGTATATTTTCTCCTCCAAATCCCCATGGAGAAATATTGTTTTAACATATAACTATTCAATATGAAATTCTTCTGCATCCACAAGACTTAGAACAATTCTAATTAAAGTCATTTTTACAACTAGAGAAATATTTCATCAAAATTTATACCCTTTTTTTGTGCAAAACCTTCTACCATGAGTCTAACCTTATATATGTTATGTCCTCCATCCTCATCCTTTAGCCTTTAAACCTATTTATTTGGCATGGCTCTTTGTCCTATAGGTAATGTGACTAAGTCCCAAGTTTTATTCTACATCAAGGAATCCATTTCCTCTTTCATGCGTAGCTCCCATGATTATTTGGCATCCACCTACATTGTTTATTTACATCCTTCTAGTTCACTAGAGTTAGTTAATTAAATAGAATACAGGAAAGGAGAAAATATTTCAGGAGGTCTACTAAACCTTGTAGAAAATCTAACACTTGTAGGAGTTTTTGGAATACCTTTTTGTTTCTGAGTGTTAGGTACCAATGACATTTTATTTTCTATAATATCATCAAGCACCACATATTCCTTTTTGGCATATTCATACTTCTTATCCTACATATGTTCTTTATACATGACCTTAGCATTAAATATAAATCTCTAATTCTAATTATTTTCTAATTTTAAAATCTTGTAATCAATAACCAAAGTCATCTATTCCATATACAATGATTTTGTACACTATGAAAAGGGGAGCAATGTAAATCAATTAAATTACTCCCCCTTTTCACAATTGCACATTCAAAAGGAAGATGTCTCCAAAAGGATCAAGAGGTGACTCAAGAACTAAATAGGGACAATGGTTCTTCTCTAAATGTGTTATTGATGAAATTAAAATGATGTAATAATGTAATTAAGGTGGTTAACTAGATAAGTTACTAAAAACTAGAAAGAACTGACTAACACAAGTTGACAGTGAGTTGAAAAGTAAGGAAATAGAAACCATGACATGGATCTGACCTATAGGTGAAACCTAATAGGAAATCATGAAACCAAAGCCCTTAGTGATGGATTTTTTAGTTTTCCACAATGCTTGATGAAGAGGAAGAATAATGCCTTGAAGATCTTGAGGATTTGCCTAATTGCTTGTATGTAATCATGTATAATTGTGTATATATTGCACTTGATTAAAGGATAATAATAATGGATGATCAAATGAGAGGAGAAGAGTTATTTTTATAACAAAATCCCTCTATTCAGGGTTCAAATTTGATCAAGGCCAATTGTTAATCTAAACCTCAGAGGAAAACCTGTCATTGGGCCCTGGCCTAAATCAAGTTTCAAAAACCTAGGGACAAGTCAACTCTTACCTTGTACGCCAAGGAAAAGTTGAATCTCAACTTGTAACCCTGGTACAAGTTGAATCTTGACTTATCCCAATAAAAATGGACCCAAATTTCAAGGGGATGTTGGGGAAAGTGAAAAGGAGTGAGGGAATAAAATACAGGTTGTTGTGAGGCCAGAAAGGGTCCCAAAAGATGAAAATAAGTCTTAGGAAAGGAAATGAATTATTTAACTGGAGGAAAAAAGGAGTACACTTAGAAATAAGGGCCAACCTTGATTCTTGAAAAAATTGAGTCAATATAGGATACATAATGTTAATTTGAAGGTCCAATAAGTTCTAGAAGACCATGAAATCAATGTGGGAACCCACACATACTAAAATGGGGCTAAAAATGAGCACCTAACAAGGGTTCTTAATTTTTAGGATGATACATTTGTCCCCAAATTTAGGGGGATTATGAGTCCTCCTCATTCTCACGATAAAGTAGAAGAAAGATAAATAAAGATGAAGATCATGGGCAAACTGCAAGGAGATAAGACATCACTAATTTGAAGGACACAAGCCCCAAAATAAGGATCTTATCTCATACATCCATATGCAAGGACATATAAAACAACAAAAAAATCCTAGAGATTACTAAGATTCCAAGTCATCAAGCTAAAAAGACCTCGCTAGATAAAATGCCTCAACTACTAGTATCATACTTAGAAAGCTATTGCAAGAGAACAAGTGGTCACTTGAAAAGAGAACAAGCATGCATAAAATATAAGATAGGACTCCATGATCCAATAAAATATATAAAAAAATTATTTTATGGAATCATGAAGGAGAGATCAAGATAATCATTGATGATATAGGCTAGGTAATTATGTTGCGCTAGGTGATCCATGAGAGAGAGAGAGAGAGAGAGAGTTCTCAAAGTGCAATTGTGCAATACAAAATGTACTAAAGAGGAGCTAAAAGGTCATAAATTGAAGTGTGTCTAATGTAAGATGGTACACAAACCATCTTCCACTGAGCTTATTCAACAATAAGAAAAACCAGACTTATCTTTTATTTGGTGGCCCCAGGCTACAAAAAATGTAACACTAGTATTTACCCCTATCAAAAGTCTGATTTTCATCCTCATATATTACCAATGACAAAAAAGCACCATTGCACACCCACTATCCACATATATAAATAATTATGGGCTGAAAAATAACTCTATATTCAAAATTGTCCATGTCCGTGTGTGTCACACCTCACATCATAATCATACTCTATCAAGTATGTGTTAATATGATTTAGAACAACAGAGAGGGGGGGTGAATCAATTGTTCTCAGATCTAGATGTATAAAACAAAATTTAAACTCTTCAACAAATCAGATCTAATAACCAACACCTACTCGGTCATTACTGATTGCATAATAGAAACATATAACAGTGCAGTCCACTTATCCAATAGCATCTAACTTGTAAAACACAAAAATGTTCAAACCAAAACATTCACACAAGTATCAACACCAAGATTTATAGTGGAAACCCAATTAGGGAAAAACCACTTTGTAACATGTTACTATTATGTTCACTCTTCTGAAGTGAGCTTGGTGAAAAGCCAACCCTGTCAAAGGTTACAAACACACTGTCAAGTGTGACCCGGTTAAAGGATTTAAACCACTCTGTTAAAAGTGCACCTTGTTATAAGACTTGCATACACTCCATTAGAATGAAACCTTGTTCAAAGGATTTATACCTATGACTGTTAGGTCAACCTCTGTTAAAAGGATTTTTACTATTACAATGGTTAGAAAGTAGCAGTAGTATTGATCTAAAAAACATACAACTCACTTTGCAAATATCATATCCAATTCCATACACATATGATGGCTTACTGACTGTGAAACTTTTCCATCTCCATCACTGATCTGCTCAGAACCCTCTTTCAGAAATCACAACACTTCTCCTTCAGCCTTCTTTGCTTAGACAGTCAATAACATCAACAATACTTCCAGCATCCACTTCTTTCAATAACCTCTTGCTTAGGTTTCCTTAATACTACCTCTATTAGGTCAATACATCTTTTGTCGCTTAATCTCCTTCGTAGATCTTAGGGTTAGGTCAAAATCATTGAATCTATCCTACATTATGTTCTTCGGCTATCCTTCTAGAAATATCTTGAATCTCTTAAGGACTTACAATAAAAAAAATTATAGTGTATTAAATGCTTTCATACAATCAATAAATAAAGTCAACACATTTTACATAATCCAAGAATTCAACGATGTCGGCTGGAAATCTGAATTCTTCCTTAAATGCAAAATACTGACGCTTGGTCAATACTGTGTTCAACTTCTTGATTTTCTCTAGAAAGCTCGGTCATCACATAAACTATTTCCTTGGCTAACATTGTCTTCCTCAAAAATTAACTGGTGTTCGGTCAACACTGATTTTACTCAAAATATACTAGCTCGGTCGACACAAACAACACTCAGCTTAAACTAGATTTCTTCACTTTTTCTCGGTTAAGCCTACCAGTCTAGTCTCCATTCTTACTTAGATAAACAATTCATTGTCTTATCATTGTGCCACATAATCAAGTACTCATTGAAGTATCAAGATAACTCAACCTTTCCTTAGGTGCTATTGTTACCAACCTTGCCTATCCCCTTAGTAACACTCAAATAGATATAGTACTTTCTTAAATAGCAATAGTCTTACTAGTTAAGGTTTGACATCAATGACAATACAACAATTGCTTCAATTGCAGTTTCCAACAGTATGGAATATCATTCACTTCATCTTTAGGTGGATTGGAAATGCAAGATTCACTCAGTAATGCATCAACATACAATATACAATGATCATCATGAATTACCACACATTTATCCAACTAAAAATAAGTTGAAACATCTTATTCTATTTCATGTCATTCCTCAACTTCATACAATGGTTTAACTAATAAGACACTTGTTTCCTCAATGATGTCTTCATACAATGAATTACAAACCAAGTACAAACCTCTTTCATAAAAATTATGACATTGGACCAACTCATCTACATCATCATCCTCATCAAACAATGCATTAGATTCTTCATTAACATTGATATCCACATCACTGTCACAATAATCTCCATCCAAAGAAGAAAAAATTGAATACAAACAAGAACAATGTTCATCATTGTAGTCCTCATGACATGAAGGCTCATTTTCATGATCTTCATTTTCCTCTCCTTCAAAATAACTACATGAGGTTGATTCATGCATAAATGAATCAACATCATCATCTCTTTGAACACATGCATCATCAATTTTTGATGCATAGCCTTCTTAATCTAAGCTACATGACCCATCAAAAACATATGACTATTGGTCTGTATCACATGTATCCTCTAACATGGAATAAGAAATCATTCCATCATATGGTGTAAACTCTAAAAATAATTATATCTCTACTTCAACACATATACACAACTATTCACTAACATTTTCATCAATAACATGAAGAATAACCACTGGCAAATAGTTATCTTCTCTCACATAATTAGAATCAAAATTACATGCATGGTTAGTATAAACAACATGGACATGGATATTCTAACATTTTTTTTCACTTCTCAACTCACACCCATCACTTAATTGTTTATGACAGCGAACACTAGCTGAAAGGAAACCCTTCATGATTCCATATTTTAAATTGTTCTCAATATCCATTGATGTCGTAAATGGCTAATGCAAGGTCTTGGGTTCTTTGTCTCTTAACAAGAAACTCATATTTTCATCAAAAGACCCCAAATAAACCACTAAGAACACTTAATTATTAGGCCTATAGCTAATTGGGATTTCACCCAATGTCTTTGTAAATGTGATGTTGAAATAAGGGACTATCTCACCCTCTTCAATCTAAATCTCCATGAGTCTTTGGATCAATGCATGTGGATTAACCCTCTCACCAAACTTTTCCATGAAGGCTGCATTCAATCCTTCCCATGAAGAAATAGAATATGATGGTAAAAAATAAAACCAATCTCGTGCATCTTCCTTCAAATTTTGCACAAACAACTTCATGAAAATATCCTCATGGAAAACATCATAATCATTCATCATATTTGAAAACCTCTGCAAGTGCTTACTTGCTGATTCAATTTTCTTCCCACTAAACTCTGGTAAATATTTCCTAATCTCAGTAAGAACAATATTGGGGAAGCCTCTAATGCCATCAAAACAAAATAGTTTGTACTTTTGGATAGAGAAAATACTACAAGAACCTGACATGGGTTGCATACCTTGTGAACTCATGTTTGAAATTTCTCAAACATGTACATGAAAATCACACCCACTTATAGAGTCTTCAGATTTACAAATTCTAGTAAAAACTTATTTCTCTATCACCAAAATAGGATTCAAACATACTTCAACACTTTAATGCATAAGTTGAAACATTTATCTCAAAATTATATAAGTCTCACTAACATTTCCCTCACTTGGTGCTAAAATCACTTAATAGGGAAAAAAAAATTTACAACTGATTTTCATGGAAAATATTTTTCACATGAAAATCAAAATACCTGGAAGTGTTGTGGTTGCAAATCAACTTGTTAGCTAGAAAACTTTGTAGATATGAAGCTTGTTTCACACCTTCAATGAATTATTTTGTAGATTTGACACCTCTCTAAAGAGGACAATTATTTTGCATAGCTGAAAATTCTTTCAACTCAACCTTTCTTAAAAACTAGAAACAACACAACAACACCTCCATATCCAACAACATGACCTTGTAGGATTTCCTTCCTCGACTAAGATCCACATCACAAGGGCTTCAGATATACTTCAAACAAGACTGAAAATCCTTCAATTATTTTCTTAACAATGCAACTGGTGCAGAGATCTTCAGAGTTGCCACTCACACTTAGTGAGATGAAATGGACAAATCTGGATCAGATTTACACTTGATGAAATGCATAGATTATAAAACCACCCTTGGAGATTTACACACTTGATAAGGAGCTATAAATTTCAATACAACAAATGAATCTATGACAGCACATAGCCTAGGACAAATTTAGTAAAGCAAGGAGAAAATCACAACAATATTTGTTGTAAATCACAAGTTCTTTCAAATTTCTTCCCCAGTAGAGTCAACACTTTGTTGGTTCCTGAATAGGTTTACACTACAAAATAGCTACCACATTAATCTTATGATTTCCTATGGAGGATCCAATTCCGATAATAAGAAATCTCAGAGGCTTGGACCAGCTAACAAGGATCTAGTAAATCTTTCTGCACTTTAGGCTCTACAAAACCAAGGTGGATAGACCTTTAATGCCCTTTAATACACACCCTAAAGGATCACAACTAGCATTAACACAAGTAGATGATCTCATATGATACATCAACATAACAGGGAGATATTAGGTAGTGACTAACTACCCATTGACGTTGACCTAAATGGAGCATGAGATCTGGGTGAGATAACTACAAAACATAAAAGGTTTTCTATTATTTAATCAATTTTTGCAGCAAGGAACACCTAGATAGGAACAACAAAACACATGTAAATCCAACAACTACTCAAGACTAGTGCCTCATCCATTGGACAATAGAACTTCATCGGAAGTACAATATTATATCACAAGGTTTCATCAATAGCCTAAGATCTAGAAATATTGCCTTACAATATTCCTTAACAGTAATCCCAACCTAGCCTATTTATCAAAATCCCTAGACAACCCTAGCAAGTCTGTAACTCCTATCAAGCACTTTAATTAACTCTTTGAATTAAAGCATGAAAGATAGTTACATATCTCACCACAAGACACTAAATGGGATAACTCTTTATTTTATTCCATTTAAGACTTGATTGAGTCATACAATGGAGAGATGTGAACCAACATTATATTTCATTGAAAAAACTAAGGTACCTCTACCACATAACATAGATACAACTAAAAACACCCAAAAAATAGCAAAAGGATTCAACCCTGATTCATAAAATACTTGCTCTCTAGAAGATTTACAAAATTTCTCCTACCTAAGAAAATCTTCTATTAAAACCCTCAAGGGCCCAAAAGAAGAACCTTGTCTCATGGCCTTGATTACCCTTTTATAGGAACAAGGGTAGCAACAAGATACAAGCTAGAGATGACACTTGTCAAAATTTTACACTCTTGGGTAGAAGGAAACCCAAATAGTACAAGAAAGCAGCCGCAATGAAAGAATAATCTTTATGCATCTTCAAGCACATCCTTGTTGATGTATACTTGTGAATCAGACCCATGACAACTCAATAGCGACTTCAGGTGCTACATTAACTTTTCAAAATGATGCAACACTAGCAAAACTTCATTATAACATAATACTTTCACTCCTCTGCATACATCTGCACCCACTCATTGTACTCATCCTTTGTGCTTGCAGTTGATTTGTCTCCTATTTTATCTTGATTTTTTGAGAAAATCTGCATTTATTCATCTCTTGAATCACCTTCATTCTTTGTATATTTATGCATTAGCCCCTTAAAAAATTTGCTCACTTTCCATATTGGTCAACCCAATCCACTGTCCCTAGCTTCCACTCGGTAGCTCCTAATTTTCGCACAAATTCACCCCTAAACACCTAGACACACATAACCAACACATCCCCTCTCTCAGTTAATTGGTGTTGCCATGTGTCAACATTTTGTAATCCCATAGTGCTTTGCTTGACATTCTGATCATAGGATCTTGTGATCACACAACCTATCACCACCTGGCCTACATTCAATTCATCCACACCCTCCATGTGTCTAAATTCTGAAAGCATTTTCAACTTTTTATCAACTAGGATCATGGGACCACAAAATTTTGATACCTGGCACTCTTGAGCCCACAATCCACTTGCCTCTTGCATTCCCCGATGGACGATGTCACTTTAAAGGATTCTCTTTTTGGATTTTTAGAACTTCCCCTACTCCACTTCTATTTCGGATCGAGATTTTAGAGTTTGACTTAACCTATTTTTATTTCTGATAAGAATTCACTTCCTTTACTTCAAATTCCAATCAGGACTTTGGGATTTCAGGATTTGACCTCCTTCTTTTCTATTCATAAACACTTGTATCCCGAACATTAAATCCTTGCACTGAAGTACTTAGCCTTTTCTTTTAAGTTTAAATGTGTCATTAACCCGTCATATTTTCAATGATTTGCCCTTCTCAAAAGTGCAACTTCATAACATGTGGGCCCCCCATTCTCTTATCGTAGTTTTGGAATTTTCCTTCTTTTGTTGCCAATTCTGATCATTTGCACCGAGCCCCACCACATGAAGAACCTAGGCTGAAACTTGACTTTATTTGATGCCCAAGGCAAATGGGTCCCAACAGCTGATTCCTTTTTGAATAGATTGAAACTTTGACATAACACATTTTTATCTTATTTGAAATGGTATTTTACTCAATACTGGATACTGGGCCCCACAAGTATTAAAACCTTTCTATGACCTGCCTTATCGAGTAAAACCTTCTTTGCTACCATCTAATTTTTGCTTACTCGATAACCCACATTATTTGACATTTCCCCTTGCCAATATTTTATGTAATATTCTTCACATCGGGGAATGTTTCATTCTTGAATGCTTGAAGGCCATAACAAAGTACTTACTCAAAATGTCAAAGGGATCCTAAAAAATAGCATGTTAATCTCAAGAATTTGAGAGTACCAACACCTAGATCATGAAAACATCCACTGCAACTGATCACATCATCACTGCTCATCGGTCTAACATCAACCGGTCAACCTATTCAAATATTTTGCAAACTTCCACAAAACAATCTTTTCCTCCTTTAAATTATGTCTTAAGGTACTCCAAATAACTTGTGATTATATCATCAACAATATCTCCTAGTCAAGATAAACATATCATGACCACAACACTTGGATCCAAACTAATTTGATAGAACAATAAAATCATTCATACTTTGTCATTATTTTTTCTTCATATTCCTCTATCACCATTAAATTGATCATAACTCTCTCCATACTCATTTCTATCCATTGTGATCATACATACAACATCTAGAGATATCTCTAAGTCTCCCATAAGAAAAATACACTCCAATGTCATCACAAACTCACCACACATTAGATTTGCTAGTGTAAACACTTATCATCTCATTGTCAACCAACACAAGACTTATTTGACATCAATTACAACATCAATAATTGATCTCCCTGTCATCAAACCTATAACAAAATTTTCTCAACAATATCTTTAACATCTCTACATCATTTATGCCAACATCTTCAATATTTATCAAGAAGGAAATAGGATTATCAATAGATTGGTGAATTGGGCCATTGAGAGACCAATGGATAGAGGAAGGTTTAGACCTCATGGTTTTTCAACATGAATTAGATGAAATGGCTAATGACAAGGGATATGTACATTAAGAGCATTTCAAGTTAGATTTGAAACTAGATTATTTTGACAAAATTTGATAGAGGATACATTTTAGTGATGATGTTGAGTGTGAAAATTGAAGAAATGTGTTTTAAGTGCAAGGGCTAGGACCATATGATACTCACAATGGAGGCCACTTGTGGTTTATAAGTGAGAGGAATGTAGGTGGCTTTTAGTTGGAATCTTTCTGATGAGATGTTAAGGAGTGTTTTCAAATGCCACTCATCAATGATGTTAAAGACCATCAAAATAGTACTTGGGCATGAATACATGACCTTAAATAATAAATACCACACCAATTTTGATATAGCTTCCATATTCCTTTCTTGGATTTTAGAGTTAAGAGAGAATATAGTGGTTTGATAGAACATGGTGGGTTGTGTATCGAATTTATGGTTCAATGTATTGTACTTATATGTGTGAGAGTAATAAAATATTCCCCTTTATTTACCATTTAGAATAATGCCCTTTTTAATTAATAGTGGTGTTAGTTACAATTTAAATAGACTATGTCTTGCAAATCTACTTTTTAAATCTGTATAACTTAATATGATCAAATGTTGTTCCAAAAAATATTTATTTGGAATTAACCAATGCAATATTTTTGTACATCTATCATCGGGGCACAAAAGCATTAAACCTTAAGAGTAAAAATCATTTAGAGAGTCATTTTAGTGGTCATAAGTGCTAGAGTTTTTTTAGGCATAATCCAATATCAAATATCTAAAATGTAATAAATATACCTTCAATTAAGAAAAGTATGCCATATATATTGCTAAAGTCTATAATTGGATATGGAGGAAATAGGGCACTACATGAACATTTTTGTTAAACCATACAATTTTCTCGAATCCTTTCATACTACCAAAACAACCAACATCCTACCCTTCACAAGTTTTGTCATGAAAAAATACCACATGGTAAGAAAAAAGGTACTATCTAGTGTAGGTACTATTGAAAAACTCTAATAAATGAAAATATAAATACTGGTAAATGATCCCTTGACCAAGGCTAAAGATGAGTGACCATTATAATATAATTGTGACCATGTTCTCCAAAATTGATTTGTTTTGGCATAATATAGTGTGAACAACTATCTAGTGAGTAGTCATAACTTGCCCAATATTAAAGTACAAAGCAATTATACTTGGCTATGATATGACTATAGTTGGTGCACTAAAACTAAGACACTTGAGGGTACCTTTAATTCACTATCTAAAGATGTCAAATATGTTGCAAAACTTGAACTAAGATTCTCATATATAAGTCAAAATGAACTATTACAATTACCACATGTAGACTACCAATGAATGTGAGAGGATTGAGTGGATACAACATAAGTTTCACACAGATTCTTGCTCTTCTCTAAGTCACACATTCATTAGTTGATTATGATTGATAAACATAAAAACAATTTACACAATAGGAGACACCATTTTCATATAAGGATTATTATAGACCAATTTATAATTGTTAAGTGTCATCATAAAAATAACACCTCAATACATACTTAATTACCCTTAAACCATATATTCATAATTATTTTCCTACAAAAATTGTAAGTGACTATCATTATAAAGGACACCTTTGACTATATTGATCAAAACATACAATGGTAATGCAAATATTAAAATAATTACAAAGAACAAACTTGAAGAATAGTATTTTGTGTTTTTATCTCTAAATTAATTTTAATGGATAGCTTAATCTTATTATTGGAAATGTGCAATGCAATATATTTTAATGTGACAACTTAAGTCAAGGTCTTTGAATTTACGTTGACAAACCCAATAGTTTTCATGTTATTACATATCACTCTTTATTAACATCTACTAAATGCATGTTCCCAAATACATTAATGTGCATATTTTGTGGAGTAACCTCATGATCCATGGTGTATATAGGTCCAATAATACTAAATATGGCCATATGAGTGGATGATATACATGGTGGATACACATGGATCATTATAGTTCATATTCAACTAAACGTGAATTTCTATGAATGACAAGTTATAAATGTTATCCCCTTTCAATTTATGCAAGACAAAAACATACCTTTCTTTAACCTTTATATTTATATTCACACTTATAAATATTTACCTTGTAAAACAACACCTAATAAAACAATTAGGTACAAAGATCACATAATTTTACAGAAGCTAATAAATGCACAACATTTTTTACTAAGATTTAAATATAAGATGTGAGAGTCAATACTCTATAATGTATTAGTGACTTAATCAATAACTAAATAAAACAGCTACACTCTTCTAGTGTGAATACCTAGCTAACCTAAATAACACAGTACATCAACTTCTCACATGACTTTGTTCCTCTAATTAAGGACATAACCTCATACAATACATTAGCCCACATCAATAATCTTAATTGAGATACAATTAAATCATCATTAGTTAATTGATTCAATTCTCATAACTAGAATACACATTTAATCAATGTCTTTTATCTTAACATCATGAAATAAAATATAGAACATAATAATTAAGTACATATACAATAGTTAACCAATTCCATCTAATCAACAATTAATAACTATTAACACTCAAAAATATTATTGTATATTGGATAATAATAAATGTAACATATCTTAATGTGGCACTACAAAAGTAGGAAAATGATTTTTAAAACAAGGAAAAGAGACTCAATTCCTTGGAACTATAATAGTGTCATCATTTCATATATTTAATCAATCAAATATTTGATACTCCTTTTATGAGGTGTTGTATATGGAAAAATAGTGATCAAGGATAATAGACTACCACTCACCATATACATTAGGAATCAAGGAGGAAACCCTTACCAAGATAGTATAGATCTAACAAGTACAACCAAATGAGAAAGAGTACAAGTACGAGATCTAAACCCTAGAAGGCTCAGATTTTTGTGATGTATGATTCCTAAATGTAATGTAAAAGAGATGTGTACTGAAATATGATCAATGAAAGTAGATGCAAGAAAGAGATAGGAATGTGTGCACCTTTAAGAATAACATGCCTTTAAGACTAATTTTATGACTGTCGGAACCCTAGAATGTTATGATTTCCAAATCAAGTAATCTGCAAACTATGAAACCGGAATCTTCAACTCTCTATTCTGCTCCAGGAACATGTTGAACTTGAGGTGACTTGTATCGGTATAGGTCAAACTTGAGATGACCTATACCTGGGACTAATAAATTTAAAAACTAAAAAATGGACCTGGGTAATTTTGTTGATTGTCCTCCTAATTTTGCAACAAGATCTACAAATTTGACTATTGGGTATAGGTCGAATGTGCAACATTTACCTGATACTTTCGATATCAAAAATAGGAAAATATATATGGGAAAAACTTCCAAATGGGTATCTATATCTGTATCTGAATTTTACCTCTGAAACCTACAAATTTGGAAAGTGTATGCATGTGTGGCTATGTAGGGGTTTACCTTAGTCAACCCCCTATTTTGGTGATTACCACCTCCATGAATAACCGTTAGAAAAGTGTAAAAGTGTGATTATGCTCGTGTATCTAGATTGTATGTCTAGAATGCAAGGAGCTAGTGATGTAAAATGTAAAATGCCAAGATCTAACCCTAAAGAGTGAAACCCTAGCATGTAAATGCAATCAAAATATGCATGAATGCACGTGATTGTGTAAATTTGAAGTAACAAGACATAGATATGAAAATAAAAAGGAAATCATACCAATCCCCAAAGGGAAAAAGTACTCCTAGCCATCTTCACAATCCATTTGCAACTTCATAGTGTAGATATGATGCTTTATTGAAATGCTTGATTGAAAGGCTTGGAAAAAAATCTTCAATGATTAACTCTTTCTTCAATGGATAACTTCAAGCTATGGCTTCCACCTTGCAATTTCTTGTCAAATTGGGATGTCCACCTTGCACTTGATTTTCTTATTATCTCAAATGAAGCTAAAGAGGTTGCTTTTATAGTGATTTTGGGCTTCAAATTCATGAAGGTTGACTCCACTAGGTGAGAAAAAGACAATACTCTACAATGGGCCCTGAAACTTACCAAAATCAAATCCTTGAGGTGTAGATCACCTCAAGTGCGACCTATGTTGGTATAGGTCACCCCAAGTGTGACCTATACTTGGAAGGGTTAATTTAGAGGTAAATTATGTGGGGTTTAAGAGATGTTGAGAGGTTTGAGGAGAATCATAAAGATAAGTCGGGAAATTGATCACAAATGCATCCAAATCTTGAATTTACCAAGATAGGACCCAAGGGGGAGATGAATTTTGTGATTAGAGGAAAAATAGAGGAGGATGAATAGAAATTAAATCCTACCTCTATTTTTACCAAAGTTAGAAAGGGAAAATTAAAGGAGGATGCATAAAGATTAACTCCAACCTTGACTTTTACACCAATGAGAGAGGGTTCAAATTGAATGATATTGAATTATATGTGAATTCAGTGTAATTATAAAGTGTTAAAATGCATATGTATAATACAAATACACTAAGGAGGGTGCTAAACAACCATTAAATTATAGAGCACGTAGGTTCTTATAGTTTAAGATGATACATTTATCCCCCACTTTAGTGATATATGACACTACGTATAGACACAAGCTAAAGTAGAGAGAACATTAGTAAATGAAAAAGGATATAACAAAGTTCACAATACAGAGATTCTACAAGAAAATGTTAGCAACCTTATCCTGCAAAACCACATGTTAGTGATAATCATAAATAGCATAGGACTTAATAAGGAATATGGTGAAGTTCATGGGTAGCTAAATGCCCCCATGTTTCAGCTTGCTTATTTAGGAAGGTGAAATAGGGAATCATGTTTACCACAATGAAATGTGAAATTAAAGTGTTGACAAATACCTTTTCTAAATATTCAACATATTTCCTAAACATTTCAAAAATTACTTGGATATCAAGGACATTGAATCATGATTCCAGTACCTATAACGGTGTGGAAAGTAGAGCTTCCTAGCTCAAATTGTGATAAAATGAATGCAGAGACGTATAACTAAGAAGAACTATTCACTAAAGTCAGATTAAAAAAGAAAAAAGATAACTACCTCAAAAAGTGAAAATAAGTTAGTTATTACCTTTTGAGAAGCTCATTTCTTATTATTACCTTTATTGTGCTCTTGTAAAAGAGGAAGAAGAAGATTAGGAGAAGATGTTGAAGAGGGTGCCACTGGAGCCTATGAGACTGGAGGTTTTAAAAAGAGAAAATGTAGATGGTACACCTTTGGATGAGGTATTTATTGATTCTCATGTTTTTCCTTGTTTCTATCATTCTTGTCCTTTTGTAACAGGTGTAAGATGTTGATTGTAGTGATGTTAGTACTATGTTAATTTGAAATAGAAACCCAAAAATTTGACCCATACCTAAAACATTCAACTTGTTCTTAGGAAGTCAACCTATACCTAAGTAAAAATTTTACCTCTACCCATAAATTCAACCTATATCTATGAAATTGACCTGTACTTAGGTGTTTCTAGTTTCTACATAATAGATAGATCTTGATTGATTGGGATGATGTACTTATGAAATCTTGTTGACATGTGATTGTAGGAGCTACTGACATTGTGGGAACATCACACCATGAAGGTTATATTATTCCTTAGATCATAATACGCATTTCTATAGCCACATGAGGTTCATTTTTTGAGAGATGTTGGATTATACTATGCATACCGTGTCCTCAAATGTGATTTTGTCGAGCCATATTGAGGGAACTGATGGAGAGATGGGATGAGGACACATGCACATTCCATCTACCTTTAGATGAGATGAAAGTCACTTTGGAGGACATATATAGGATTATGAGACTTCTTGTCTAAGGACAGACAGTGACATTCCACACATGGAGAGATGATATCGAGGTAGACCGAGACCTGATATACTACTTCGGTCGGGCTTGGATTCATACCCACAGAGATTAGCTTAGGATGAAGGACATACTACATGCCAAAATGACGATACCTTTGATTATGAAGGTAATAATATGCATTGTTTATATTGTTATTGCTCTTCATACAAAGGGGACCATATTTTCTAGTCCACTAACACAAATAGTAGAGAGGATGGAGAGCCATAAAGTGGTATACTCATGGGGAAGGGGCATGTTGACCCACTTATACTATGAGCTCAATGGATACGTGTGATATCAAAGAAAAATCATAGCATTATGCACACTATTGCAGGTATAGGTATTTGAGCATATCACATGCACCATGCTAGTGGGATACCCCATGGACATATATCTAGAAGGGAGGCACAACTACATAGTGATGCCATATTACTTTAATAGAGTAATTTGATAGTTCGGTCTAACATAGACTCCTCTAGCATGAGTGTCATTGTATACCCATGGACAAAGATACATAGAGATGCTCAAGACCATAACATGACCTACTATGAATGATGTAGAGGAGACAGATCTAGAGGGATAGAAAGATACTGAGGTAGAAGACATAGTGAGTGATGCAGGAGTGACCTAGGACTACCTTAGATACCTTAGTGTAGAGGGGATAAAACCCATCTTCCCAACGGACTACCCTACTAGAGATCCAGTGCCATTTTTTAGAGTACAATGCAGAGTAGTTAGAGATGAGGATGATGGTGATGACAATGATGATGAAAAAGATGATAATGATCCTAGAGAGGAGGATAGAGAAGATGATAAATGAGGAGACATGCCATAGGAAACACCTATGGAAAAGGACTATGACACAATGAAGAGGATCCCACAGGGAGAATATATATTATTCCCCTACAAAGTCGATGACTGAGAGCATCTTCAGAGATGCCTCCCCTTAGGGACATGAGCCACTGAGAGCATAGAGAGTCAAGCTAGTCCATTCCCCAGAAGAATCCCGGGGGAAATCTCTAATGTTTTCGATCACTGTCGACCCAAACTAACGAGAGGGAAATCCAAGTACAAATAGATAAGATTGTTAAAGTTAGAAATTATATATATATATAGGTTTACAATGTTATTAATTATATGTATGTTTTAGTTGGGATTGAGGGATGGAGACTCTTTGTGAGTGATGTAATAAGTTATATCACCATAGCATCGAGGATT
>BSBK01007575.1:365000-378076 GCA_027943335.1 Chamaecyparis obtusa | reverse complement strand
ATGCATAACTATTTTTCATCAAGCATTGATGTTTATATTGGTCATTAGGCATCACTCTAGTAAATCACATGGTTATGGTTGTTCTTTTCCATACCTACCCATATTTCACCATACTTTAAATTTTAGGTCACATATTAAATTTATAATCTAAGCATGATGTAGATGACTGTGGACAAGTACTAATGATCTAATCTAGACAAAGGGCATAGAAACAACTGAGTGTCAATATTAATAACACTCATCAACACTATTAGATTGTCAAAAAATAATGAAAATGATAGGGAAAACTATTTCAAGGCTCGTCACACACTCACAGGTCAAGGTATTCTTGCAACCTACTCTCCAAAGGATGTATATGGTGAAATCCTAATATATCTTCAAAAATATTCCCCCTCACCCCATAGACTAATTCCCCCCACAAAATGGGTAGTGGAGATCCCATATCCACAAAATTGAGAAAAAAAATGGCTTAGGAACCATGCTCATATTATTGACCAATTCTTTGTCTATCCATATCCTTGTGATGATCTTGTCTTTCCAACAGGCTTCTTTCTAGTTAAACTTATTGAGGTCATTCTTGAGTCAAGGAAAACCAACTATCTAAAGAGACATTCTTAGAAAACTATGATCCACAAGTTCAAGAAAGCTTGGAAAATATTTCATGGAAATAGATTCTTCAAAGATTTGTAAATGTATAAACCCCATCTTGGATTTTTACCAAGGTATACATTCTACCTCATGGAAATCCAAATCCTTTATCTCCTAATATGCCTTGTTGATTCTACACTCAAGAAATTATTATGAAATAACATAATCTATCTACACCACCACATCTAGTTGACATGAAAGGATTCAACCACGAATCCCTACCAGACTAATTGTTAGGTTTCTATAGTTGTTATTGTTTCACATATCTACCATATAACTATCCAAGTAACTAAACAAACAACATGTCCATGCATAATTGTCTAGAAATATTAAATTTTCCTAAAGGGGACCATACTTCTTATGTTCAAGAATCACTGTTATCTTACACTATATTTGCATTGAATATTAAAATGCACAAAACTTTTCATCAAGCATAAATGTTAATATTGATCAATAAGCATTAGTCTACTAAATTACATGGTTAGTTTATTCCATTTGATAGTTTCCCATACTCAACAATAATCTAAATCGTCATTGTCTTATGTAGGTAGTTAACTTCAAATTTTCTTTCTTTCACTACTAAAATACCTATTCACTACTACTACTACTTGTTCTAAAAATAAAAGAGCCTTGACGAGGGTTTCTTTATCATAAAAGATGATTCAAGTTCCCCAGAGATCATGGAACCACACCTCCCATTGTGAGAATTTAATAGCATGTCCCCACCAACAATAGAGGATACTGCACCTATGAGACCTTCAAAAGTTTTAATGCAAAAAAAATTGTGGTCAGTAGCTGACATGGAAGGGGCACTTAAATATGTCAAGGAAAATGACATGTCGGTAAGGAAAACATAAAATAAGTGGTACATTTTGATAGCATAGTCTCAAAATGGTTTGGTGGTGTTGTAACCACCAACCACCAAGAAAAGTCCCCTAATAGTCCTCATAACTAAAGAAGAAGATTAGATTGTTGAATGGTACCAAGAGATGGAAATAATAGGCCATGGACTGGATATTTTCAACTTGAAGTAAATCATTTCTCAGATGTATCATACTATACCCACCCTTTCAAGGATAGACTACCATGTAATTCTTGGTAGTCAAGTTTTAAGGCCGAACATCCTAAAATTACATTGCAAATAGCTTAAGGCCTTGACAAAAAAAGAGCATTGAATCTAAGACTAGAAGTTGTCTCCACTTACTACATGACAATGTCCAAAACATATGATGTTAATCCATATGGTCCTACTCCTCATATTTGGAATTATGATGAAAATGGTGTCTAGGTCAAACAAACGGAGCTATGAGGGTGTTGGATAGAAGAGGAAGCACAATTGTTGCATACATAATTCCAAAGATTTGAGAGAAGATTACCATTCTATGTTGTGTTAATTCTTCCATTCAAATATTCTACTTGTTCAAGGAAAATAAGCATTTACAAAATTACATCTCCAAATGCAAACTGGGTTCTTGCATGGCTACACAACAACTTGATAGGAAACTTACATACAACAATATGACATTTCCATATAACCCATTATAGATTTGATGCAAATAAACACTTAGAAAATCCACATGCAAGAGAATAAAAAACATAACCCACAAAAATGTGACACAATATATATCTTGGGAAACCCTCACGAGAGAAAAACCTAGCCTCTAAAAGCATCCATCACCATGTATTATTTAGCAAAAGACCATTGCAATACAACCATGGAAGCCTTCAAAGCCCTAGCCACAACCAAGAAATCCATGTGAACAAGCATGAATCCACATATCCCATGCCATGCTTCCAACCTTCACAAATGCTACCTTTGGCTAACCTATTTCACCTATCTTACCTCAACAACTTGTTGGAGATTTTCCAACAAGCTAGAGTGCTAACTGTATGTTTGTCATTGATGACAACATATGGTAAGCAACATGCGTGGAAGCCCGATGAAGGGATTTGTGAGTATATTTTTCCTATATATGTTATCAGCATGATATCATAGACATAGAGGTTGATTCAAAGTGAAGACAGTAATACAATAGTCTGTATCAATGAGTGTTCGTGATAGGTCCTAGGAAGAATTTTGTATGTGATTTACAATATGGTTGTAATGGAGCCTTGCACATTTATATTTATGGTGCAGACATATATATGATGCTATGTTCATGGACGCAGAGTCACATATGCAGTACAGGATGAGTTATGAAGTCTCCAATTGACAGTCACAATTTCTTGAGTTTATCTAGTAGAGCCGACATTGATTTTATTATTGTAGTAGTTGTGCCTATTAGTTTGATATGCATGCTTGATTAGTGTTTGGAGAAGAGTTAATAATGATCAGTTAAGAGTGCATGACATAATTCAGCATGAGAAGAAAGTATCAGTTAATTTGGTAGAGCCGATTGTGTGAAGCAACGTGGTCTACTCATATTGAGTTAGGTGGTCCTAATTTGAGTTGTGTGCTTAGTAGAGCCAACTGAGATATTATTGGAGAGTTGTATTTTTTTCTCTAATATGATTTCAATATGGTTCTAACATGCTGACTTGATTATATCATTTAGAGGAAAGATATTTATAGGCAGTCATTTGTGATTGCTAAGTATGGCAAATAGTTGAAAGATAAAAGCAAAGTAGAAGGTGTGAAGTGTTGAGCCATCAGCAAAAGGTCTATGTGACAAAGTTAAGAGTATATGCTATTCATTGGAACTGATCAAGACAATAGGTCTACGCGAAGTTCACCAAGATCCAGATATAGTGTGTATCTATTAAATAGAAGGTTGCAACCTTC
The DNA here is from genome assembly GCA_027943335.1 of Chamaecyparis obtusa. Lineage (NCBI taxonomy): Eukaryota > Viridiplantae > Streptophyta > Pinopsida > Cupressales > Cupressaceae > Chamaecyparis > Chamaecyparis obtusa. Next base: position 374,646 of record BSBK01007575.1, on the reverse strand, counting down.
ACCCCTGTTGAGTAGTGTGCTCTTGGATAGTGTGTCCTCACCCCTAATAGGGTTAATTGTAAAAGACTCCTGATAGGGTCCAACCCTTGACCAGGTCACTTTACTTAATGCATTGTAAATATCAACTCCTAACAGGGTTGTTATATCTTCTAATAGGGATCGTAATACTTGAGTATAATTTATAGTGGTGCTAATTCCCACTAGGGTTTTTACGTATTTGGGTTTCCCCGTAACCAAAATTGTGGTGTTGTGTTAAGTGTTCTTATATTGTGTTTATGCTTAATGTTCTTTCATACTTAATTGGATAAAGAATTGAATCTTGTAGATAACTGATTCAACCCCCCCCCCCTCTCATTTATCTCTTGGGACTATTCCTAACAATTGGTATTAGAGTCAAGTGCCTCGGAGAGAAAGTTTAACAGCTTGAGGTTGATCGGATGGAATTCTTTAGAAAATAAAGTCCTAAGTTTTATGGAGAGAACTATCTAGATTGGAAGAACAAAATGATGACACATTTGCAGTGCATTGCTTTTGAGATTTTTGGAGTAGCTACAAAAGAAGTTCAGATTCCCTCTCTAGAAGATCTTGCAAAGGAAGATGAAAATCTTAAGTAGAAGGAGATGTTCACTCAAATGCTATTGCCAAAGAAGCCCTTATCAGCGCCTTGTATGACAGTGAATTTTCAAAGATCAAGAAAGTTGATAAATCCTACAAGATATGGAATTATTTAGAAGACATGTTTGAAGGACGCATCCAAGCTAAGAATGCACGCAGAAAGACATGGAAGAAAAAGTACAATACATTGGAGATGCTACCCAAAGAGAACATTAGAGCCTACAATCAAAGGATTAATGAAGCAGTTGCAGGAATAAAAAACAATGGAGGAGAGATCTCAGAAGAAGACATAATGGATAAGTTGATGACTACTTTGACACCAGAATATGAGAGTAAGATAAACATCCTAGATGAGACTATGAAATTATCAAAAGACTTCAAAAGAGAGACCTTAATCAACAAGATTTCAGCTTTTGAGATATCAAGTTTAAAGACAGAGCCTAAAAGTGAGACAGCCTTCAAAGCTTCAGTCCATGGTAAGAAAATTTTTGAACACTTCTGGTAATTTTGATGATGATGATGATTGAAGAAAAAGAATGAGATGATTTCATTTCTTTGATTGCTAAGAAAGAAAGGAAAGGAAAAGAAAAATATGAAGTTCAGTTACCATTCAAATGCTTTCATGTAATAAGATTGGTCACTTTGCATCTAAGTGTCCTACAAGAGTCAAGAAGTTCAAAACTAACTACAAGCCTAAGTATACAAAAAAATGTTACTATGCTGGTGATGGAGTATCAGATGAAGAGTCAACAGAGGATGAAATTGGACTCATTTCTCTTGAAGACATGGAGAAAATGTTTGATGAAATGGACCTTGAAGATGAAAAAGAAGCACAAGAGTTAGCACTGATTTCACAAGCTGACATCAGGATAGATTGGATCATTAACAGTGGTTTCTCACATCACATGAAAGGAGACAAGAATAGATTTCATGTACATCTAGATAGATACAAAGGTGACATGGTTAGATTTGGAGACAATACTCCTAAACCTATCATAGGTAGAGGAACTATCACCTTGGATGGAAACAACAACACTGATGATGTTCTTTATGTTGATGGTTTGTAGCATAATCTACTAAGTGTTGGACAGTTGCTTGAAAGGGATATCAGTTGGAATTCAAAGACAACAAGTGCATAATTAATAACAAAGAAGGAGAAATGATTGCATCAGGTTCAAAGACTAAAGGTAATATTTTTCATCTTAATCCAGAAGAAAGTTGTTTTATTGCTAAAGTAGATGACAATTGGTTATGCCACAAAAGACTATGTCACATCAATTTTGACAACATAGTAAAGATAAGTAATGTAAAGGTGGTAAGAGATCTTCCTAGCATTGCAAAACCAATTGATACAATATACAGGGAATGTGTGATGGGTAAGCATGTGAGAAACTCATTTAGAAGCAAGCATAATTTGGCAACGAACGAATTGGATCTAGTGCATACAGACCTATGTGGACCAACTCAAACAAGATTTTACTATGGTGAAGGGTACTTTATTCTGTTTGTTGATGATTATTCTAGAATGATGTGGGTTGCATTCTTAAAGGATAAATTTGAAGCATTTAAGAAGTTCAAAATATTCAAAGCTAAGGTTAAAAATGAGTCTAGATTGAAGATTAAATGTCTGAGATCAAATAGAGGAGGAGAATTCACCTCTGATAGATTATATGAGTACGGCGAAGAACATGGGATAAAGAGACAGTTAAGTGCACATAGAACTCCTTAGCAGAATGGAATAGTAGAAAGGAGGAATTAGGATCATACTTGACACAACACACACCATCATGATTGAAGGAAAGGTCACACACACCTATTGGAGAGATATGGTCAATATTGTAGTCTATACAATCAATAGAATTCAATTGAGGCCAGTCATAGACAAGACACCTTATGAGCTATGGTTTGAGAATGTACCTACAGTAAAATACTTCAAAATCTTTGGAAGCAAGTGCTACATAAAGAGAGATGAAGAAATTGGCAAGTTTGATCTAAGAAGTGATGAAGGTATTTTTCTTGGTTACTCTACTAAAAGCAAAGCTTATAGATGTTTCAATTTAAAATTGAAGAAGATAATTGAAAGTGCTCATGTTAAGATTGATGAGAATTTTATGATTCAAGAAAGATATCATGATTATGCACCTATGATTGAAGAAGAACCTAGACCTACCACTAGAGAAACAATTGTTGATGAAATGTTTGACAGCATTGATGTATTATTCAATGACCCTGAAACTAGTGAAGAAGAATCACAGAAGTTAGATGAGAGAGTCACACCTAATGTTCCTAAATTTGCATCTAGATATCATTCAAAGGAAGACATCATTGGAGATCAGAATAGTAAATTCATGACAAGATCAAAAGAAAAGAGTTCCACAACAAATGAAGAGGTATGTTTACTATCACAGATTGAACTCGTAAGTGTTGAAGATGCATGTAATGATTCAGATTGGCATGAAGCAATGAAAGAAGAGCTAGATCAGATAATTAAGAATGATACATGGGAATTGGTCCCTAGGCCTAGTGATAAGAATGTGATTGGAACCAAGTGGATATTCATAAATAAGATGAATGAAGATGGAACAGTGGTAAGAAACAAAGCAAGACTAGTATGTAAAGGATATGTGCAAAGAGAAGGAATTTATTGTTTTGATACATTTTTCCCTGTAAGAAGATTGGAATCCATAAAGTTGTTTCTAGCCTATGCTACCTTCAAAGACTTTAAGGTATACCAGGTGGATGTTAAGTCAACATTCCTAAATGGAGAGCTAAAAGAAGAAGTATACATAGAGCAACCTGAAGGATTCACCTTATCAGATAGACTTAATATGGTATGCAGATTGAAGAAAGCCCTCTATGGACTTAAGCAAGCCCTGAGAGCATGGTATAAAAGACTTGATGGATATTTGACAAAGATTGGATTCAAGAAAGGAGCAGCAAATTGTAATTTATTCATAAGAGAAATATCTGATGGATTGTTGTTAGTTGCCATATTTTTTTATGACATTATCTTTGGTGGTAATGACAAGCTTAGTGTTGAATTTGCTAAAAGAGATGCATAGAAAATTTGATGAGCATGATTGGACCTATCAAGTATTGTGCAGCAGACAGACAAAGGTATATTCATTAATCAATCTAAGTATGTGAAAGAGATATTAAAGAATTTCAAGATGGATGATTGTAAGCTAGTAAGTACCCATATGATAACATGATGCAATATTTCAAAAGAAGATGAGTCAGCAGCAGTAGACATAACCTTGTACAAGTCTATGATTGGTAAACTAATCTACCTTACTCAATCTAGACCTGATATTTCCAATGCAGTTGGTATTGTTGGAAGATTTGCAGCAGATCCTAAACAAAGTCATCTCATGGCAGTAAAAAGGATTTTCAGATACTTGAGAGGAACTATAGACTATGGTTTATGGTATCCTAATTCAGAAAATGTAGAACTTCATGTGTATACAGATGCAGATTGGGCAGGATGTGTGGATGATAGAAAGAGTGCCTCAGGAGGAGCAGTATTTCTTGGAGATAGACTTGTTACTTGGACAAGTAAGAATAAAATTGCATATCTCAGTCCACAACAGAAGCAGAGTATGTTGCAGCGGCATTAAATTGCTCTACAATTGTGTGGATCAAGCAGATGATAAAGGATTTTGGCATTCATAATTATTATCCTATTTTTATTCATTGTGATAACACTAGCACCATTAATATGTCAAAGAACCCTGTGATGCATGCAAAAACAAAACACATTGAGATAAATATCACTTCCTAAGAGAGAAAGTAGCAGAGAAAGAAGTAAAGTTGGACTATGTGAGCACAAAAGATCAGCTAGCAGACATATTCACAAAGCCTTTACCTAAGGATACATTTGAGTATCTCAAGGAGAAGTTGGGAGTAATCCCCTTCCCTAAATCTAATTAAAGATTGTAGGAGTGCATCAGTCCTCAGTGACTGATGAAAGGTTGACTACTCTACTTCAGGAGTAGTACCAGTGCTTAATTGTTTGGCGCCCTTTGCCATTGATGTCAAAGGGGGAGTAAGTATATAGTCATGAAAAACAAAATAGTAAATAATATAGTAGTTGATATTCAAAGCATTCATTAGTAGATGAAGGATTCATCCTTAAGGAAGTTTTGATGAGGAAATGGAGAATGTTATAAAAGAATTGCAGCAAGGGGGAGTGAGTATTTAGCAAGAAGGAACAAAACAGTAAGAGATGGAGGATTCATCCTTGGGGGAGTTTTGTTGAGGAATGGAGAATATTATAAAATGATTGTATATTTGGATTGGTGGTGTTTTTCATTTCATATGTTGCCATCAATGCCAAAGGGGGAGATTGTTGGAGATTTGCTAGCAAGCTAGAGTGATGACTGTATGTTTGTCATTGATGACAACATATGGTAAGAAGCATGTGTGGAAGCCTGATGAAGAGAGATGTGAGTATATTTTTCCTAGATATTTTATTAGCATGATATCATAGACGCAGAGGTTGATTCGGAGTGAAGACAGTAATACAACAGTCTATATCAGTGAGTGTTCTTGACAGATCCCAGGAAGAGTTTTGTATGTGATTTACAGTATGGTTGTAATGGATCCTTGCGCATTTATATTTATGTTGCAGACATATGTATGATGTTATGTTCATGAACACAGAGTCAGATATGCAGTACAAGATGAGTTATGAAGTCTCCTGTTGATAGTCACAGTTTCCTGAGTTTATCTGGAAGAGCTGACATTGATTTTATTGTTGTAGTAGTTGTGCCTATCAGTTTGATATGCGTGCTTGGATTAGTGTTTGGAGAAGAGTTAAGAATTATTGGTTAAGAGTGCATGATTTAATTCAACATGAGAAGAAAGTATCAGTTAATTTAGTAGAGCTGACTGTGTGAAGCGACGCATCTACTCATATTGAGTTGGGCGGTCCTAATTTGAGTTGTGTTCTTAGTAGAGCTGATTGAGATATTATTGGAGAGTTTTATTGTTTCTCTAATATGATTTCAAGATGGTTCTAATAGGCCAACTTGATTATATCATTTAGAGGAAAGATATTTATAGGCAGTCATTTGTGATTGCTAAGTATGGCAGATAGTTGAAAGATAAAAGCAGAGCAGAAGGTGTGAAGTGTTGAGCCATCAGCAAAAGGTCTATGTGACAAAGTTAAGAGTATATTCTATTCATTTTAACTGATCAAGACAACAGGTATACACATAGTTCACCAAGATCTAGATATAGTGTGTATCTGTTAAACAGAAGGTTCTAGTTTTCACCCCTTTGAGCAGTGTGCTCTCGGATAGTGTGTCCTCACCCCTAACATGGTTAATTTTAAAAGACTCCTAATAGGGTCCAACCCTTGACCAAGTCACTGTACTTAATGCATTGTAAAGATCAACTCCTAACAGGGATCATAATACTCTAGTGCAGTTTATAGTGGGTGCTAATTCCCACTGGGGTTTTTACCTATTTGGGTTTCCCCATAACCAAAATTGTTGTGTTGTGTTAAGTGTTATTATATTATGTTTATGCTTAATTTTCTTCTATACTTAATTGGATAAATAATTGAATCTTGTAGATAACTGATTCACCCCCCCCCCCTCTCAGTTATCTCTTGGGACTATTCCTAACACAACCACCCTTGTGGTTGCTTTTATAGAAACAAGCTCCCACAAAACCACCAAGTGGTATTACATAAACCATGTTCTGCCAAACCCTATTGACCCACATTTAATATTGGGTACTTATTTACTTTATTTTCCCAATATTAAATAATTACATCAAATAATATCACAATGTTACAATACAACTTATAAATACTATTACATGGAAATCCCTACATGTTGCACATCCATCTAGGTGCAACATTTACATAATAAAATGAAATAATACAATAATAAACATTATCATACAAGGTGTACAACACCATTTTCTCAACACTACATGCATATATGAACAAGGAACAACAACATGCATGGATGGACAAGGAACTCTTCATGAATTGGTTGCACCACTTTGCATTCTTTTCCTCCAGGTGGTGTTTCATCCACCAATAGGAATTTCAAATCTAAATGAGCATCATGGATGGAAAGGTTTCCCAATGCATAAATAAGGAGGGAAGAAGTTGCATAAATAGGCAAAAAATATTTGACAAAGACATTGACTGTTTCTAACATTGTAGAAAGGTTCAGAAGGACCAGGATATGGCCACTCGATCCTAATGCATTCCTTGAGGAAGTGTAGCCCAATTTTAAAAAAAAATTAATGATGTGAAGGATGTTTCAGTAGTGCGAAACATGCTTAGCCTATTGGGTGTTCATATGTCAATAGAAGATTTTGCAAAGTACATTGCTCAAATCTGTCATTCTAATTCTAATGCACAAATGGATTGTGACCAACCACCTCACAACTTGGTGGAAAGATAGGTCAAAAATACAAACAATAATCTTGGTCTTCCCTTTTAGTGAATAACATCATCATGTTTGGTGTAAGGGGAAATGAATCTAGGTGTTAAATTGGAATGCCAAGAAGAACAACTAACTTTTACTTTCCCTTCACCACCCAAAACTCTCATACTGGAACTAGTGCATTACTAAGCTGGTTGTGCCATATCAAATATTGGTTTTGATGTAGATTTGACACAAGAATTGGTAGAGGTTTGGAATGATAAAGATGCTAACATACTATCATAAGTGATTGAAATGAAAGACTCTCAACCAAAACTAACAATGAGAAAATTCTTAAAGTCATTTGTGTAGATTGTGAAAAAAAACACAACACAGAGTTTGATTATGGAATTTGGTTAAGCCAAAAATTCCAACTGTTAACATTTGATGATTACATGGATTTTATAACTAAGCAAGAGGTGGGGAAGAAATAATTGGAGGAGATCAAAGTTTGAAAGAAAGAGAAAAACAAAGAGACCAAAGTAATACATGTCTTGGAAAAGGAAAAGGAGAAACATGGTAGAATTGAAAATGAGATTATGAGAAAGGAAAAGGAAAAGTGAAAAGAACAAGAGAAGAAGAAGAAGTGTGAGAGAAGAGAGAAATAGTGATGGAAGGGCAAGGTAGAGGCAAGAAAAATCAGGGTTAATTGAGACTGCTTAAACCTACTAACATGCCCTATGAAGAGTTACACACGGAAGCAATATGAAAACCACATGAAAGTAGTGAAAACACAATGGATATGAGACAAGAAACTAGTAACAACACTGGTGCAATTATACTAAATTAGTCAACATGCCTGGTTGTGAGGCCTTCCGAGTTTTGGCCTTGTACAAGAGAATTATGAATTCAAAGTCTCAGCTCGCATATTATCTTCTCTTCTACTTCTACTACTCTTCTACTACCACCATCTTTCTTCTTCCTCTAACTAAACAACCTAAGCTCCAAATATATAGCCAGCAAAGCCACAACTCAACCAGTCAGACAAATAATTACATTATAGGTCCACTTAGGAGGAGAAACCAAAAACTAAAGAAAGAAATAACAAAACACGTTGCAAAGCCACATTTAGGTGCACACATGATGCAAGAACATATCCCAAACTTCAGAAGATCTAATTTACCCATGCGGAACCATGCAAGATGAAATACCACACATTTCATGCGAAACTAGTGGTGAATCGATGCCCGAGGAAAATTGTGATAACTTCCAGGTCCAAATGAATTAGGACGTGCACTCTTAGGATAAGGTCCAAGAATAGGTCCACAGAATAGGATTAACTTTGCAAGGCAAGAAACCAGTAGCAACAACGGCTACAAAACAAACAACAAATAGGTACAGGAAACATAAAATGTTTTTGGTGATGCAAGATTGCTTAAGATCCAAGATGCTCCTGCATCAAAGAGAATGTGCTAAAGGAACAAGAGGAAGATGAAAGGGTCTTCTAGGATAAGAATATGGATTTGGAAAGAAAAATGAGGTTTACCATTTCATCCACACCATCCACTCCACTACTTGATGGCTATCACATAATGCAGGATATGATCAACATAAACATCCCACATTTTTCAACATCTTTAAATTGTCCAACTAGTTTGACATCCCTTACATTTATTTCCCTTATGAATTATAGTGTAGGGGTCCCAACATATATTAGCAATAGTAGAAATTGCAACCCTCCAAGTCCACGTCAAGTGAGTAGACATCAACTAACAACAAGATATGAGAACATGGTTCCCATTGCACCCTCAAGAACCCAACTTTTGTTTTTGTCATCTTATTTTCCCATTTTGTTTATTTGACTTTGAGATGGATGCATAAAAAAACTCTATTGTGGAAAATTTAAAGAGGCATATCTATTTTTTTGGTTTCTAATTCAAATTAGCAGATAGAAATTGTAAAATTATGTCATGAATATGTGGATATGACACTCTTTTTTTTCCATGTATGTTACATTTCTCTGAGTTATATGTTAATGCAATCTAGAACTTGTAATAGGATGATTTGGCTAAGTTATCAATAAGGGAACTAAATGTGAATGAAAGAAAATAAATTTTCTTAATTTTAAGTTTGCTAGCTTGACACATGTATGTTTGCAATTCATCCACCATGTCATTATTTTTTCCATTTTTGTGCACTAATTGAAACTTTCCTTCGCCCACCTTCTTAACCTGTGTGGAAAAATACCCCAATTAGATAAAGTGACAACATGGAATTCCATGACATGGCCACCCAATCTACCACCTTTGTCCCATTTATTTTCCACCTACACCTTGCACTCTTCCTTGTAGTTGGGAGCATTTTCGGTATTAAATTATATTGTGAAGGTGTCCCATTGACCTTGAATGAGAAAGTGCAACAAATCATAACACCAACATTATATAAGAAGGATACATGTCATAATTTTTAACCTTACAATCTTCCTTGTAATGGCATCGACTACACATCCTTTATCCTTACTTCCATCTAAATTCTTGCAATTATGGAGTCAAAAACCATTGAAATATCTTGACTCCTCGTCTATGGAGAGAAAATTCATTCCTTTCTCTCTTGCTAGTTGTAGAGTGTTCGACTCATTTTAGACC
>BSBK01007575.1:285000-357500 GCA_027943335.1 Chamaecyparis obtusa | reverse complement strand
CAAAATGTGAAGAAAAAGATGCTTCAACTTTGAAGAAAAAATCCAAATCTTAGTCGACGGTTCGAATTTGGGAAAAGAACCCCAAATCTTGACTAAATAGGCAACTAAACTTGACTAAATTCTCCTTAACAATCAATGCAATTTTGAGTCTTTGACGATCTCTTGACAAATGATTGAGAATGTAAATTATAATGCTAGAAAATAGTAGCTCAAAGACTCTTTCAAACATAAAAAATGGGTTCCCAGTTGTGCATTGCAAGACAACTTGCAATAGAGACTAAAAATGACGTCCAAAGAGTTAAAAGGTGATTCATGTGCAACAATACAAGCTACAAATGTTTTGAGTTTTCCCTAGGATGGGTTTTTCAAATGCTATTGCAACTTGAAATGGTCTCTTCCTCTTCAAAAATGCTTCAAAATGCCATAGATGGGCTTTTAAATGCTATTACATGGCTAAAAAGCTCTTGTTTTTAAAAAATAACCTTCTTCTTCCCTAGGATAGGCTTTTCCCTTAACGTTATAGCTTAGAAATGTTTTTACTTCCTTTAAAAATGTTTTGTTTCTGTCCTAGACGGGCTTTGGAACTCACATTGCAAGATTCAATGTATTTCTTCCCTTTAAAAAATGCACTAAATGCCCTAGACAGGATTTTAAAACAACATTGCATATGCTGGAAATGCTTTCAAACAACAATGACAAGATTTTGGAAGGCCAACACATGTAAAAAAGCTTTTTATTTGCAGTAGCGACTTCAAAAACTAATAAAAATGGGCTTTTAGACATCATTTACAAGTCACAAAATGTCTTAAAACAATAATGATGAGCTTTTTAATGCCTTGCGCAAGATGTTTCATGGTCGGAAAACAACGTTTTTGAATAAAAATGAGCTTTTGAACTCAACATATATATGTAATGCTTTTAAAAATTGCCTTCAAGCATTACCAACGAATTTTTGATGAGCATTTGCAAATTATTATATAATGAAAAATGCTTTTTATCACATTTATTACATATAACAAAAGACATCCCTGCATAATAATGGGACTTTATTTTGTCATTGCAAGTACAAAATGATATATAAAAGGCAGTGATGGTATTTTCATTTCTATATACATGCAATAGTTTTAATAAAACTTAGTCTTAAAACACCTTTGGATGGGTTTTAAGTCATGCAATGCACTCAAAAATTGCCACTTTTACCTTCATTAGCCAATGACGAGCTTTTTATGAGCATTCACAAGTCACTTGATAACTTTAAAACACATATGTAAAGCCTTAAAAAAATGCCACCTTGTCTTTGGATGGGCTTTAAGAATTGTTTTGCAAGAAAATGCCTCTCTTTAGAACAAAAATAATGCTTGCAAATAAGCCTAAAAAACCCAATAAGAAAGTATTAGCTTAATTAAAAACCATCTTTTTATTTTAAATATGGGTTTCTCATGCACATTTACAAGCATTTAAACTTTTAAAGAGAAAACATGTAATGTAGCTAAAAAATCCCACCAATGCTTTATAACCTCTTTAAAAATCATATACTTCCTTGCGAATATGTAATGGTGGATTTTTAATTCCAAATTACAAGAAAATGACACCCCTGACGACATGTAATGACTGACAAAAAACCCATTTAATCATGATTTTAAATAAGAAATGAAGCCTTGTAGTCGCGCTTAAAAACCCCATGTGTAGTGTACTTAATTCCTCATTATATCTTGAAATATAGCTCCAATTGAGGCCTAAGATAGCTCAAAATGAGTGGAATTCAAAATGAAACAATCTTAGGGGAAAAAAAAGAGCTAACATTGTTGTTCAATCCAATGGCTCCTTTGGCTCCTTCTAATCCAAAAGCTCTTGCGCGCTTTTTAATTTCAAATTACTCAACTCTTGTGACTTCCATGGGTTCTTCTCCTAAGGCATCCATCTGCTCGGTGGCAATGAAGGTTTGTGTGGTGGTAAAGGCCTAGTTTGTGTTCATCCCATGTGTTCTTCATCTATGGTGTCTATTGTACTCACCCGACTCTTCATGGAGATGTCACCCTTGTCTTTGTTTCTTGCCGCTTGGGGGCTCTTCTCCAGAGTTAGTTATTGTTGGATCTTCCTAGGTTTGTGTCAGTCAGGCTGTGGGCTCATCTTTGGTGGCTAGGGATGATGGAGGCTCTTCTCCTTTGATGACTATTAGTTCTTCCCCTACCCATATGACAGTTCCAAAGTTTGTGGCTTCTGCAAAAGCAGGTTCGTCTATCGCTACGACAGGTGATGTTTTGCCTTCCTCTAGGGCTTCCCTTGGGCCAGGTGTTGCTGGGGGCTCTGACTAATTTGGTTCCTCTTAGGGAAAATAAGATCCCTTCTACTAATAGTGTTATTCCTACTAATAAAGGTATTACTCTTGATTTAGAGTTAGAGACCGAAGAGAAAATTGACCACAACATCTATGTTCTCTCTGCCCATGTTGTGATTTTCTATTTTAGAGGATTCTAGCCTAGTCTTCCTCAACTACATGCGTGGATTTCTCAGCAATGGGAACCTCTTCTCTTAGGGATAGTATATATTTTCCCTTTGGCTAGATGTTTTTTCGTTGCTAAGTTTGATTTTGGGGAAGATAGGGATAAAATTATTTGTAGTCCTTTCTTTTGATGGGAGGATAAATATTTTCTTATGATTAAACCTTGGCATACTAACTTTAATCTGGCTACAGATTTGTTTAACAAAATGTTGATTTAGGTTCATCTTCTTGATCTCCCTCTTCATCTTTGGATTGATTCCCTTTTGGAGGAAGTGGGAGACTCTTTGGGGGACTTCTTAATGGTGGATACTGAGTCTTTTGATATTTATCATTCAACATATGTCCACATTTTGAGTGACTTGGACATATCTAAGGGGTTTCCAGCTAAAATTTTGATTAAGACTTTGAAAGGGAATTGGATCCAGCTGGTGGATTATGAGGGCTTTCCCTTCAGGTGCAAAAGATGATTTAAGACTGGTCATGTTGCTACACATTGTGATTATGTGGAGAAGATGTCTTCTTCTTGGTGGAATGATGCTAAGACTAAACATTATATGGTGAAAATGAAATATGAAACTCAAAGGAGTTTCTCTCAGGTGGTGGTGGGCTCCTTGGGTCCTTTGGCTTCTCCTTAGGCTGGATTTGTTAGGGGGTTGCTGGGGGTGTTTCTCTTCTTCCTATGGCTCCTTCTCCAGCTATTGGAGATGCTCTTGTGCTAGACCCTAGTTCCGGTGTTGTTGGGGTTGTTCCTTTGGGTGTTGCTGGTCTTGTCTTGTTGAAGGTTGTTTGGTCTTCACTTGGTCTTTTTGGGGGCATTGTTGGTCCTTCCTCTCAGGTTTCTATATCTTCAATGTTGGATACTACTGTGCTTCTGATGGTTCTGTTCCTTCTCTTTGTACTAGGTCTTTTGCTAGTGAGTCTATTTTTCCTTTCTCTACCAGTCCTTCTGGCCCTTCCCCTTTGGTTGATGCTAGTTTTGGTTCTTTGGTGGATGATTCCACACATGTTGAACCTTTGTTGGGTATTGGGTCTTTGGTCCTGGATTTACTGTGCTAGCATAATGAGGCTGCTAAATTGGAAGAGGGTTGGATTACAGTTAAAGATAAACACTCTATACGGTCTTCGCCCTCATTTGACATGACTCTATGGTCCCATAAGAAGGGGACTAAAGGAAAAATCTAATGTTTGTTTTTGGTTTTGGGTTGTTGCATCTCATTGTTTCATCTTGAGCAACATTCTTGTGTGTGCGGTTCTGGGGGCTGTCTTTTTTACCAATTAGCCTGTTATTTTCTTAGGGTGTTGTTATTGCGTTATCTTAACCTTAGATCTTGTACAAGGTTTCATGGCCCCTTAAAAACCTTCTTATACATTCATAAAAAATAAAACAAAAAACAAACCAAACAATTGAGAAAAATAAAACAAAGACTCAAAGTTTGCCAAAAATAAGTACCTGCAGTCAAGGAAGAAAAACCCATCATAGAAAGAAAAACCAAGATAAAATCGATGGAAACCTTCAAAAATGGAATTTGTAGGATATAAAACTTAGGACAATTCAAAGGATAACTAATTTCCTTCTTAAAACACCATTAAGAACACCAAGCTTGGAAAATTTTGCCTACAAATCATGAGAAAATTGCGTAGGGTTGTCCAAGTTTGTGAATACAAAATTGAGGACAACAAAGCAAAGGAATCTACCATCAAGGAAGAAGATCATACACATCTATCTGCATCTAAGCATTCAAGTCTTTATGTCTTCAAGTCATTATTCTCTCTCTCTCCATCAAGCATTGTGGTAAAATACAACAATCAATATGGAAGGCATATTTTTCGTTTAGGTTTTTGTGGAGTCAAATCTATTGCATCAATATTCTTGATCACATTCAAAGAAACATTTGCATTTCCAAACTATAATACACTTCTTGATTCAGATCTAACCTTTGCTTACGTTAGCACACTTTCCTTTATTTCATTTCAAGATTGATTCCAAAATAGGGTTTGACTGAGGGAAACACCTCTCTACACAAATTTTTATTATTATTTTATGTGCATAGAAACATGTGGCACTCACACTAGATTAGATCTAGCAAGTTCAGAACCTTGTAGGCAGTTTTCAACTAAAAATAGTAGAAAGTGTAGGGAACAGGTTCACCCAAGCGACCTAGTCCTAGGAACAAGTCACTGCAGGAAACCTAGTCCCTCCAAAACAAAATTATATTGAAATCTCAAGTTAGTTATAGCATTTGGTTTCTAGTTGTGGCATCTGCACTAGTTTATTAGGATTTTTTCAGTCTATATGCACAAAAAGTCAATCTTTTCCTCCATTTCATCGTAGTTCTTACATATCCCTATCAAATTTGCATATTAGTGAAGGATCTCAATACCCATTCAATGCTTGGAAAATTCTAAGCCTCTTTAGTTATCTCCCCTTCCTAATATGCAATAGGAAATAAGATCCCATAGATCCCACAAACACATTTTCTTATTGTGCATTTTAGTGAGCCCAACACATGATATTTCTATTTTAATTTGGTGTTTGGATTGGATATGCATTTTTAGATCCGATTTTGGTAGCCTTCATTTTTGTCATGGAGATTACTAAATTAGATTGGTGTGTGATATCTCATATTGTTACATTCCCTCTTACTTCTCTTTATCAAACACATAGATTAGATAATACTTTCTTGCATTTTGCGGTGTTTTCTATCCTTCATGGTATTCTCGCATATTCCATCATGATAATTTCAAATGTTCTTCCTCCTTACAAATTATTTTTCACAACTTTTATCTATATTTCATGTAATTTTCTCCTAAGATTTTTAACAAAATGCAAGGAATATGTTAACTACATAAGAATCTTTGTTGGAAATATTGAACCTAATGATGACATAGGCATAAGTAATCTTAATCCTTCCCTTAGGGTATCCTTTAGTCATGAAGATAGATATCATGCTCCTAATAATCCTACATTAGTGAATCTTAGATTCTCTCCTCCTAAACCCGACTTAATGGATGAGCTTAAGGAATCTACTTTATGCACTTCTTTAGATGATCTTAAACATTTATCTTTTTATCAAAGTACCTTTTAAAATCCCGATGGTAATAATTTCCTCAATGTTTCATCTCCAAAGATAAAATCAAGTGAATATGAAGATTTTGATAAACTTTCTTCTTTTTCCCCACCTAAATAAGATGAGAATAGTGATAGAAGCCTAATCTCCCTAAACATCCACTTCCTAATCCTCCTTATACTACACATTTCCATAAACCTCAAGATGAATATCTTCCTCCCTCTACATAAAAGGATAATTATAATGTGGGTTATGACATTACTTCTCAACAAGGTTATAGTGGATGAGGTCTTGGTATTCATAAACAAGGTATAAAGGTCTCTATAAATCCACCTAAACAAGCCACTAGAAGTGGTCTACGATTTATACCTCAAGCTAACATCTTTCCTTCTTCCTCCAATCTTATTGTTCCTTCTTCCTCATGCCCTAGACATCCTTGTTTAAGATTTTTTCTACCAATACCATCTATTGTTTCACCACCTTTTGATGACCATTTGGTTTTGGCTAAGAGAAGCTTTTGAAGACTTAAATATGATACTAAAATTCACTTTCATTTTGACATTTTCTAAAGGATAAAAAATATCATAATGGTGATTTTCTATGTCTTTTTCATCATAGCAATACACATTCTCTTGCTGATTGTATTGAATTTAGACAATTTGTTCAAGATTTAGTAGATAGAGCTCTTATTAACTTAATGATGGATCTTATACTTTTTCTTGATATAAAAAACATGCCTTAGCATTCATTTTGCCTATTATGTTTCTCTACATCATGTAATCTTATGTCTTACTTTAAATTGACGACCCTTTGTATTGCATGGTGCATGTTTTATTTTTCATTTATTCATTTTGAGCAGCATAATAGGTCCTTGTCCTTGTGTTTCCACTTGGGTGGCAAGACTCCTCTTTTCTATTCAATATTGTTTTTTCAAAGGACCCATTTTCCCTTTGTGGATTTGTATCTTTTACAATAGAATATCCTTTTTGGTATGGGACCCTTTGTTTTACGCAAAGTATTTGATCTTTGTTAACAATGTTTTCATGCTTGAAAGTGCATATCTATTACACATGATCTTCTCACTTAGGATGCTTGATGTGCTATCCTTTCTTTTTCAAAAAATAATATCCATTATCTCTTTGATATTTGTATTAATTATACCATGACGTCCTTCCTTGCATGGACTTTCTTGGCTTAGGATCTTTCTCCTTTTTAAAGATTGATATTGTTGTTTACAATATCTTCCTCGCTTGGAAGTGTATATCTACTACAATTGATAATTGAGTTAACATGCATAATGTGTTATCTTTTCTCTGGCCTTTATGATTAGGGGGAAAGGTATTTTCTTTAGGTCTCTTTCCTTTTTTCTAAGGTTCCACTTTCCTTGGTGGGTTATAGGACAAAATAATCCAACCAAAATAAGCCATGCAAAAAAAACCTTAGGGTCATTATGACCCAAGATGAAAATAACCCATTGGTAAGATTATAGAGGAAGGAAAACACAATTTAAAAATTATATTTACATTGCTAAAAAGCCTTTATTATTCAAATTTTCAATTATAGTGCCAAATTATGAGTGATACCTCTTAAATAATCTAAAATGTCAAGTTTGCAATGATCATTAACCAATATTTTTAGTCTTTCTTTGAGACCACAATATTTTTTCTTGCTTGGTTTCCTAGTGCATCCAACCATATGATCCCTGAATGAACTATGGAGTGTCTTCTTGTATTGATATTCTTGAATGAAAAGTCATGTGTTAAGTTCATGCCCTACATCTTTTCAATTAATCGCACCACTTCAGTACTAAACACTATATCCTTATTCTTATGCTAATCAATTATGTCATCTTCATCAAACACTATCTCTAGATGGTCATGGTTTTTGAATGCAGTATGTCGAAAGGAGCATTATTTGATGATACATATGATCCATGTTATGCACATATGATATTGTCATGGTTGAATCAATATATTTTTTGCAGCAATGGAGCATGTAGGAAAATAAAGTTTAGTAATCCTCTCAAAATTCTACAAATGGTATCTTAGATGTTGATCAATAGTTATAACCTACATAAGCTTCCTCACGTAAACTTTGCTAATCCTCTCAATTTATAATTAAGCCGAGAGGCTTCCTACAATGGAAACAAATTTGGTTGTAAACATTTAGTTATTTTGAATAAATTTAACAGTCGTTTGAAAGTCTTATATTAACTAGTGGCAAGTAGCTAATAAAATACAAATTCAAAATTACACACAACTAGCATGAATCAGTGGATGTAACTGAAAATTGGTGAGCTTTCCACACAAATGTGTTTTCATTATCATTAAACAACAATTTTATTTCATATATCCACTCAAACCATTATGTCTACATGGGCATTTAATAGAATACTTATTGCTTGAGATTTTTATTATTAAAATATAACACATATAGCCTTCATCTTAAGCATGCACTCCTAAGTAGTGTTTTTGCTCTTGATGTTTGTGATATTTGATTTATTAGATTGAAGAGTTGATCCCTATTGTTTTATTTTTACCAAATAGCTTAGGATGTGTTCATTTATTTTGCAATACACCAGCAAGAGATATGCAATTATTTGAACAATTATTCTATTCTTTCAATCACTTGAAGTTTATAGTACAAACGTGACATTTTATAAAAATTAGGCTTTTATTTTAAAATTTCACCAAACAATGCACACTTTTACCATTTTTTTTTGCATATGCATTTGCATGACACCCAATCTCTTTTCTTCAATTCCCATTTTTCCATAGAGGCTGCAAAAGGTGACGAGTTTGGCTTTACTCCTATCGTTTGTATTGTAATGAAAGTTACTGAAGCTTGACCTGGTTCGTAATTCTTTGAAGCAGTTACTTGGTACTAGTTAATTCATATTATGTTCCTAATATATGTCTAAACCCTATTTGATAGTTACATTTATGCAATGCATTGGGAATTTTTTTCATAAAATTTTCTATTCAATAATTACCAATTACTAGCAAGATGTGTAATTACTTAGAATTGTGTTAATTCCTTCTTAGTTAATGGAGAAGTCATTAAAAATTATATTTGAAGTTTGAAAGGAAATCTAATAAATTTTAATGAATTCTTTTGTACTTATTCTTTATCAGATTATGTGGTTTATATTTGAGAATAAATAATTATATGAGATTAATTTGAGTATAGGTAAATTTATGTTAAATCTTTTGATAAAATTTTCTTATTTTAGAAATAGAATGTAAATCAACCATAATAGAGAAAACCTATTGATTTGGCATCAAGTCTAAAATAAGAATAAATAATTATATGAGAGTAATTTGGGTATAGGTAAATATATGTTAAACCTTTTGATGAAATTTTCTTTTTTTAGAAATAGAATGTAAATCAACCATAATAGAGAAAACCTATTGATTTGGCATCAAGTTTGAAACCATTATTAAACTCTAAGTACACCATTTCCTAGTATAAATGACCTTTAAATTTCAAGAGAAGAGATTATGGGTGTTACAAAAAAGGAATTAAACACATTGAAGCACGAAGAACAAGATGATGTCAAACTCTAGGAAATTATACGAAAAGTCCTTTTCAATAGATACATATTCAAAGCTCACGTGAAAGAAGAGACTTATAATGATGAACAAAGGGTTAAGTGTGCTATTAAGTTCAAGTGAAAGTTAGCTCATCCAAAATTTTGAGCAAAGGAGCCATCATATTACTAAAAAACATTGGATTCTATGCATTTCATGTTTATTGTAGATATAAACTTGTGAAGTTGATATTTTTATTAACCTTATTTTTGCTTATTTATAATCTTCTTATCTAATCAATACAAAATTTGATGATGTATTTATAATTATGAATGTTAGATGTCTTGAATTTGATATCTCTTGGCTTATTTTACATAAATATTTATTTAAAAATACAGGTATGTTGTTTAAGCCGAGAGATCAAGATGAAAACAAATTTTTTATATTGTTACATGCAAATCATCAACCCAAGAAGGAAAAGTGAAGATCTAAAATCTCATGGGATTTTTTCTTAGTGCATCAATTTGTAGAGATTGTAGATCACCCCATAGGAGACAAGAATGGGGAGAAAATTAGTAAAGGTTACTTTAATATCAACAATATTAAAGTAGGCCCTCCCACCATGGAAGCTGACATTTATAATGAAATATGATGTTAACAGGAATCCTTTGTAGGAGTTTAGAAGAAAAAGAAAGATAAAAGAGCTTATTAGAGGAACATGCATAAGTGTTATTCTCCTACATGAGGTCTATTGAGGAGGAACCTCAACACCTCAAAGTTTCACTTATGAATCCAGAAAAGAACTCCTGCTAAAGGGATTAGCTCTAAATCATAGACTAGATTAACAAGTATAAGGCTATTAGAAAATTAATTGGAAATTAATTGAATAAGGCTTATACTATATATTTGAAGCCACAAAATTGTATTATAATTTTTTTGTTGGTCGGTAATAAGATATTTTATTAATCTAATCAGGTTAGAGCCTGGCCTGAACCAGGGATGGCTATAACCAAGGGAGCCATCTCCCCAAAACAGAGTAAACCCCAACAAAACCATTAGCAAGAAACAACAGAAAGCAACCTTAACACCAAAATCATAAATAGCCAAAGCTATTTGTACCTATCTCCACCTTTCTTTTGAGAGCGTAGGATCATGTCAAAAGATTTATTTTTCTTCCCTTTTCTTCCTGTCACAAATTCCCAGCCGCCCTCCACCTTAGCTAACTCATTTTTTCATGCCACTATATTTTTCGTAGCTCTATAGCCATCTCCCAAGCAACTCTTTTCAACCTGAAGCTTATTTCCATCTAAAATTTCATCCTCCTTGTCTCGGGATCCTACATGTCTTCTCTTTTCTCTACCTACTAGCATAGAAGAAACCATATTGGCATTCTCCCCTTTATTCTGATCAGCCAGGCGAGCTGGGACCCTAGTCATACCCAAAGGGGAGTCTTTGCATAAATTTCTGCATCTCTGTTGCATTGCCTCACTATTTTCTACATGAGAATCAACTGCTCTAGTTGGCTGTTCATCTTGAGAGGGCCCATGAGATTTTATCACCACCTCCTCTGAAACTACCTAAAAGAAACTTCCTTTTTCCTCTCCCTTCTTCTCAACAGTATAGTGTTGTTGAGAGACATCCTTCCACCAAGAAGCACACTTACTCATTTTACCTTTGCCACATTGGGCAGCCATATGGCTAGTTTGGAAACATCTTTTGCACCTGAATGGAAGCCCCTCGTAATCAACTGGTTGAGCCCAACATCCCTTTGAGGTTTTTAATGATATTTTAGCAGCAAGCCCCTCTAAAATATCCATTTCTACCAAGATGCAAGCGTAGGTAGAGTGAAAGAGATTTGACGAGCCTTCATCCACCATTAAAAATACCCCCAACTAATTTCCAACAGGTTCTAAAAGGGAATCAAACCAAAGGTGCAAAGGAAGGTTGGGAAGCCTTACCCAAACCGGAAGCTTATCAAAAACTTTTGTAGAAGGACAAAATTTGGGGTGCCATGGTTTCAGCATCAAAGGAAACCGCTTTTCCCAGTTTAAAAAATGCTCACACAAAATCTTTTGTCTGTCCTAACTAAATTCAAAGACAACAATGAAAAACCCTTTTTCCATAGGGTAAATTTGCACATACCCATCAATAATGGGCTCCCAGCATTTAGAGATCCATTTATGTAGCTCATTCAAGCTTGGCCATAAGCCTCTAAAGCGACCAATCACCCCCAAATTGGAGAAAATTTCAACATTGTGTTCCATTTCTTCCTCATCCTCTATGTTAAGATCCACTGTTACTATCTTGGAAGAAGAAACTAAGGGAGGCCTAGAACCGCACTCCCTCATATGAAACCTCCCAATAGACTGTTCCAAAGAATGGACAATATCCTTGCTTTGTTCAATTGTGGTGAACGCTCTAGACTTCGGTGAACCTCAGCTCACGCCACAGTGAGAACCGCCACCAATCACGCCCATTTTACACCCATTCTCACTCGCATTAGCCAGACATTCTAGAATCTTCTTGTCGTTGGGGTCGCCCAGACACAACATACCCTAAGACGACATCCCGGGTAAGAAACCACCAAAACTCATTTGTTGCCTTCGGCACATGAGACCATCATTGTCACCCTTGCACCGCTGAAACTTGTTGTGGTTGAATGAAAGGCCGAAATGTACCCTTGCGCCATGAGCGAGAGCCAAAACCGTAGGTCCAGGGCACAGAGAATTCAAACTCCGCAGTGCCATTCAACCCCTTGGTTAAAATTGTATTATAGTTGCTAAAGGAGAAATGAAAGAATATTATGGGATCTATGAAAAAAGAGGATGTGTTGAGAACTATAGTGCATGATTTACAAGAGCTTGGAAAAGTTGATCTAAACACATTGCTAATTAAAAATGTAATAAATAAAATTGAAGAAGGGAAAATTCTAACATGGCAAGAACCCACTGAATGGAAAAGCTTCATAAAGTAGTAGAAAATTATGATTTTATAATCAGGGATCTCAAAACAAATTGTTTGATGTTGGAAATTAAGGTGTTGAATGAAGGATGCACCAAAATTGACATTAACATTGCTAGAAAAGAATTTAAGAGACAAGTGGATGAAAAGCTAACATATAAGAATCTCATCAACAAAAAAATAGTGGAAACCTTATGTTGCAGGTACGAGAACAATTGGCAAAAATTGAAAAAGAAATCAAGAATTTCAAGAAGTATTAAAGCACAGAGAAAGCTATCACCTCTTGGAAAACTTATTCCAAAAATATACTTGTGCTAGATGGGAAGGCCACTATACCTATGATAGTTAAATATAGAAGTTACAAAGTAAAATCAGGATCCACATTGACCAAAACCAAATTAGAAGTTGGATCGTTTGGATCCAAGAAAGAAGTTGAAACAAATGCTGAAGGCATCTAATTCCTTTTATTTGCTTGCTTTTAATAGGAAAACATTTAATTAACTGACTTTATTATTATTTTTATTTGATATAAGTTTATTCTTTTTTATTTCCAAGATTCAATTATCAAGACATTTTCATATTATTGTGTTATATATAGTTGGATATGCATTGTAGACATGATCTTTTGGTAATTTATGTTGATAGTTGATTAACACATATTAAAGACTCTTTAATTTTAGAGGTTTGTCAAATTCTTTCATGCACATTCCATTAATATTGGTTGTATAAGACTTTGAACTCTATATGTTGAAAGAGATGAATGCAAAAGAAATTCATTTATTTTCTGTATCATCCTAAAAAGTTAGCACCCATGATTGCATGCTTTATTAGGACTTATTCAACTCCATTTTGGTGATTTTGAGATCTAAATATTTGTTATGCTTGATCTTGGCAAGCTGATTCCTCTTTTCCCGCACCTTTCACTCGCCTTGACCTCTAGTTTAAATTTTAACCCATTTCTCATGGAACATATCACCAATGGCGACATGTCCCTATGTTTTGGGGCCCAAATTTCACCCGAAGTCTGATGTTGAGGTTTTAATGGAAGATTTTACTTTGTGGTCGA
Organism: Chamaecyparis obtusa; assembly: GCA_027943335.1. NCBI lineage: Eukaryota > Viridiplantae > Streptophyta > Pinopsida > Cupressales > Cupressaceae > Chamaecyparis > Chamaecyparis obtusa. Next base: position 344,372 of record BSBK01007575.1, on the reverse strand, counting down.
CTCCTGGATCAATTTTTAATCCCAAAATGATGGATTAAGTATAAAAACCCCTATTTTGCATATTGAAACCATACTCAAGTATTTACAATCAAACTATCAAGATTTTCAAGCAATCAAGAGCAATTGGATTCAAGATTTGAAGGCAAGCACCCAAGATCAAAATCTCCAAGTCTCCAATCATCAAGATCATTCAAGTCAAAGGAAATCTTCTCCAATAGATGCAAGTTTCTCTCCTATGATGACCAAGTAGAGGAATTCTCAATCAAACAAGAAGATCCATCATTCCATCCACCTTCTCTCTCCTTCTTTGCAAATGCCTATCAAGCATATCTACATTCAAGATCTAGGAGTGGCATTCATAGATCTATGCATTTGTGAGACCATCCTTGATTCTACATCACATTCCAAGGTTAATTTTTTGGATCTCAAGTACATTCTAGCATCTTCATGGATATGAGCAATTTCTACATCGGTCCATGAGGGTTTATGCAAGGTGAATCTATTATTTTCCTTTCTATTTACTTTCCTTTATGCAATTTCATTTCATTTTTAAGGTTGATTCCTAAACAGAGATTTGACCAAGGCAAATTCCTTTAGGCATCCTTTTCCCTACTTTTTTGCGTGCAAGAATAGGTTACAGAGTTGTTGGATAGGCTTTGGGCAAATTAGGAATAATTAGATGATTTGTGAAAAATTCAGTCAAAAACACTAGGGACAAGTCACCATTCCTCTCATTTCCCACATGTCACCATTTCCATCATGTACCTTGCATTTTGAGTTCATATTTCAGCCATAGGTCAAATCTATCTTTTGGTTTTCATTTCTGTGAATTTCTGCTCACTATCTATTTGTTACAGTTTATTTTTACTAGTTTTTTTGTAACTTTCCTAATTAATCATTTACATTACTACATTTCCTCATTCTCATTTCATCAATCACATATTTTAGCTAATGATCACTATCCCACTTAGTGTTTGAGTCCCCTCTTGAACCTAGTGGGGTATCCTCCTTCCGAAATGTGTAATTAATGACAAAGAGAAGTGATTTTACCTATCTATGTCATTGCTTCCCTTTTCACCAATACACTCTCCATCATTTTTTTTTTGAGTTATATGTTATTTTTATGTTGAATCTATTGATCTTATACAATATAATAGGAGAAGAGCGTTAGTTATCACCCATGCTCCAATTACCATTCACTCATTATTCATTGAATCCCTCTATTACTAACTTTAAAGAAATAGAAAATGATAACATGTACCAATAGTGGATCACTTCTACCCCAATAGTTGGAATTTTTTTATGGTTACTAGAGGAGTTGTGCAACTTGATTGGAACTCATAACACATGATTGGTGGGAAATTTATGCATAACTATTGGCAATTTTTGAGTTGGTTGTAGTGCATGGTTATTAGGCCATCTTTAAGGAGGTACTGTGCGACACTTTGAAATGACCACTTTTTGAATCTTACACATATAATAGATTGGACAACATACATTGTTAATGTTAGTGCACAAAATTAGCTATTAGATACATATTATTATTGTTAGTGTCTCTTAGGATAGGTTCCCATGTGATTGCTTAACTTATTTTTGCTAGTAGCCACTTCTCATATTTTTAGCCATAATTTATGGAATTGGTGGCTCCATGACTATTGAATTTCTCTTATTTTTTAGCCGCTATCCTAAATACTATGTTTAGATGAAATAATTAAATAATAAATTTCGTTGAGAAAATTTTGAGAAAAAATAAGAATTTTTAAACATTGTGCTACACTTAATTCTTCTTTAAAAATTTAAAAATAGCATGGAACACTCCACATGTTTGAATAAAAGAAGAAATTAGTCTTAAACAGCGGCTTAAAGGCATGAAGTTAATAACAACTGAGAGAGGTGCTCCCATTACATGACCCTTGTTAAAATAACAATAACAAAAATATGATGTGAGCCGAAACTTTTCATCCGAAGGTGATGTTCAAGTGCAACCAGCTACAAATGCTAGAGAGTACAGGCAGCTTAACCGGTAAAAATGCAGATGCTGCTGCACTGCAGATTTTGAGTACCGAGGTTTTGGAATTTGTCCCTTCTGCTCATAACGTTTATGTGAAAAACGATGACACCGTTTCAGCCAAACCCGTTGATATGCCAAATGTCATTACTAGTATTTAGCACGTCTCTGAATACGGCTAAATCAAGATGCATGGTAAGCACAACCGTAAACCATTTGCAGGAGATGAATCATGAAAGAAGAAATGTGGGTAATAAGGATTTGTACAACAGGTCAACTAACAGGGTAATATGGATTTGTAAAGGTCAATTGAATAAGAGTATTAACAACGAATTTGATGAATCAGAAGATGGCTGGCGGAGAATGGGAAAAGCAAGCTGCACTGCAAACACCCAAAAGATGGCCTGTTGCGGAGCAACAATTCACAGCCAAAAAACCTAAACCTTTTTCCTTCCAAATTTCCAATCCACACCCCCTCAAATCTGATAATTTAAAATCTTCCCTTTTGGATTCTTTAGAACGCTATGCGGTAACCCAGTCTTCTTATAAAAAGAAGAGAGATGATCAGTTCAAATTCATTGAATCACATTTGATCATAGCAAATAAAGAAACAAAAAAATTGATTGCAGAGAAAAGACAACTTGCAGATAAATTGCACAGGACTGCTCAAGAATTGGAACATTACAAACAAGTATCTGATCAACTGATAGAAGAGAAGGAAAAGATAGCTGATGAACTTCAAATCACCAAGGAGGAGATTGTGAAATGTAAGCAAAAAACTGAACAGAGCATGAAGGATTTTGACGCAATGAAAGATGAGATAAAATATTTGGCTGAAGAGAAAGTTCGGATACGAAAAGAGAGAGATCAAATAGCTGACAGCTTGCAAAAGTCGGAGCAGATGGTTGAGTATTACAGACACAAGACTACCCAGTTGAGGGAAATGCAGGCAAAGTTTGAGAAGTTCAAAGCTGTGTTGAAATTTGCCATTGAAGAGAAGAATAGAATATCAGAAGAGAAGGATAAAATAGCAGATGAACTGAAGAAAACCAGTGAGCATTCCCCAAAAGATTCTGATGCAGATGATGATGCTTTTAATTGCCTTATTTGCATGGAACCATGGACTGAATCTAACTCTGGAGAGCATAATATCTGGTATGTTAGCATCACCAAATTATGTAATCTTACTTTGAATTTTTTTTATATGAAAACATACAAATGGTTTCATTCACTTTCCCTCGCCTCCTGAATATACTCGGTGCCATCCTCTTTTGTGGTTACCACTAGTTATATGAACGTTTTACCCCTCATATCAGTCTTCCCAATGGGCTAAGTTGAATATATGAAACTTTCAGAAGACTTTGAAATTGCATATTTTTGTAGTAGACTCTTTTAAAGGTACAATATTCGGTGATTCTTTCATGGACAAATATATTATTCTTGATTTGAGCTTTCTTCCAATCTAGTTTGTGTCTTCTTAAAGTACACAGTAGAACAGAAGCCTTCCAAAGTCAAACCCTCCATATCACCAGCCCTTTCCGATTTCCAATTCCATAGCTTCATTGCCAGTCTCATTTTATGCAATGCTTTTCTCTATGTACTCATGTGTAAGGGAGAGGCTCTCAGAGGATCCAATGACAACAAGCATACTATATTGATGCCAAGTTAGGATAATTCTTTTCTGAACAGCTTTAGTTTACAGTCTTTAAGTAACCTTCAATGCCCATTCCTAATTTTCCTTTGTAAGCTAGATTGGTATACAAGTCCTCCATCTTAGCCCTATTCTTAGTATTTAAACAGAGATTTTTTTATGATTTCTGTAAACTCCCCTTGCCAATGTTTTCTGGTTTCAACCCAATCAAGTTTAAGTTTAGGACTACCCTTATTGGTTGCTCCCATTTGAGAAATTCTTAATGGATGAGCTTCAGATCTATCTTGGGCTTTCAGTGAAGTGTTCAATTCTTACAAGTTCTTATACTTAAGTTATGAAACAATTCCAACCTTCCTCTTTACTTTTGGGTGGTTTCTGAAAAGTAGCCTATTTACTTCAAGTCAGATTGTCTCTACACAATCTTTAGCATCTTCCTCATTATGAAACTATCCAGTCTCTAATATCTATACATACCCTCTCAATGTTTCCATGATGGCTCATAATTCATAAATGTTCTGCATTCCGAGAAGCCTATCAATGTTTCTGTTCAGACAAACATGGATCTAGGAGATGATTTGCATCTTCAGAAGTATCTCCCCAAAGAACACAAAAGGGACCAAGACCTTCAGGTTCAATTGTGTTAGATTACTATCCTATATCTGGTCACAAAGTGAAAACCTTTGGCAACCCACCTGATCTCCATATCATTGGTAAAAGAGGGTTCTCTACGTCAGTGATGAAAACCTTCATGAAATGTGAGCAGCCTACTTTGATAGTAAAACTATGGGTTTGGCCACTTCCTAGCCCAATATGTCCGTCTTTTCTGCAAAGGCATTTGATGTCAATAGAGAGCATCTTCATTTAGAGCTTTCATTCTCTACGATTACCGTCCACATTAACCATCTGTTTAGAATTCCTAAACATCATATCAGTGTGCTCTACTTGAGACCTTTGTACCTTTGAACTTCTCAAAGTGGCTTTTAATTCCATCAACAACTTCAATCTTCAAGATGGGAGTACACAGACTTCCAAGATTGTCCAAGAGATGATCTTAGTTTCCTTTTCTCACCATCCATCTTAATTTCTTCATATCATATTTTTGCAGGGTTAAAAGGCTTTTCATGGGTGTTAGCTATTTTAAAACTATTTGCTACAGTAAATGTTCCTTTGAAGTATAATGGAATCCAATTATTTTTCCCTCAAACTTCAGCTCAACATTTTTTTGGTGATCCTTGCACAAACATCATATTACTTCTTCTTCATTTATATTTTTTTATATTTTATGACAGGTATTTATATTAATATAAAATTCTTTTAAAATACACTATATAACACAAAAAGAGTTGGGTAGAAAGAGTTCCACTCCAAAGTCTAAGCAAGGTAGCAATTTATGCATCTTATCCAAAGAGAAAGACAAAGCTGCTAACTAGCAAGAGCTATAGAACTAGTAACAAGAGGTGGGTCACAATCCTCTGGTTTCCACACATTTGGATTATAGTCACACCCTAAAATTTAAGCAAGGTGGAGCAATGGTTAAATGGTTAGGTAACTAGGAGCAATTCTTAAATCAAAGGAATTTATTTAGAAAGAAATTTTTCCCTTGTTGCTCGTTTAGAGGCTATAAAGATGTTTTTAGCCCTTGTTAATTTTAAGAATTTTGAATTCTACCAAATGGTTGTGAAATCATCTTTTTTAAATGGAAATTTGGAGGAAGATGTGAATATTGAGAATCTTGAAGGTTTCGTCCTTTAAGAGAACAAGGACTATGTTTGCAGGCTAAAGAAAACACTTTATGGGCTAAAACAGGCTTTGAGGGCTTGGTATTTAAGACTAGACAACTATTTTCAATAGCAAGTCTTCAAAAGAAGAATTGTAGACAACAATTTTTATATCAAGAATGAAGATCACGTGTTGATTGTTGTGGTCTATATAGATGATATCTTTTTGGGAGGTTACAGTGATAAGGTGCACCAAGAGTTAATAATATAATATATTATTTAAATTTTATATATATTATACAAATAATAAATAACTCTAGATCGGTGGTTCTTGTTCATCTTTCTTTCTCAAAAGTTCTTAAAGGGTATTTAACCTCAAAAAGTTCCTGAATGGTGCCTAGCCCTCAACAGTTCTTAAATCTTCCAAAACTCTCAACATTTTTTCAATGACATTTTAAATCATTTTATCAACACTTTTATAGAAACTAGAACCCGATGCATATTGGGAACTCAAGTGGTATTAGGAACCAATCTAATTCGCAAAACTTGCCAAAACCCTGACATTTCAAAGAAAGGCAAATGAGCTATAGACAAGACACAAGAAATATTTGAACGTCGAGAGACATGCCATTGTATAGTTGTAATCCTTGTAGGAGGTGCATGAAATGGATATGTTATAAAGCTTTGGAAATTTTCAAGAAAATGTGTCAACCAGGTTTAATTCCGATTTTGACAACTTTCGTTAGAGCATCGTCCCTTCATAGCATAATGAAATGGGAAGTTTTGTGAGATATTTGAATTGTAATTGCTCTGGTAAAGATAACTACAAAATGTGAAAACATAATCAAGGTGTGTGAAATGTTTGATTAAAAATCATAAAGAAATTATTGGAGTTGATGAGTAAACAACCCACAACTCTCAAGAACACCTGCATGCAAACACCTGCCACAGAAAGAGAGAGAAGCAGGAAGCTAGAGAGGCTTGAACGCATGGATCCACGAGAGAGGAGACATCCTTGATGTGCAAAAACAAAAGTTGCAGCAATCACAATGAAATATTATTGTGTTGAATGATGTCAAGAATACAAAGGAGATCAATCCTTATAAAGGAGATCAAAACCCTAAAAGGGTGAACAAACCTAGGTTGCATGATAATAATTAATAAAACAATTAATTGTTATATGCCTAAAGTTTAGCTTAAGCAAAAAGAGATAATAAGTGACTTAGTAATTAAATCAAACATGATTTAATTAATAAGCAAACACTTTTTACTCTAACAAAAATATGGTCTCATGACATACTAAAATAATTGGAACTATTTGGTGGAATACCTCATAGAAATATGGTCTCATCAAATGCTATTTGGTACAGATGCCTCAAAAAAATGTGGCTTTCGGGCATGACACAATTTCAATATATGAACAAAATGGAGGCTTTCAAGCAAATGCAATTAGTAGGTGTAAAGTTGAATTCCATGACTTTTAATGTCTTTATTCTAATCCTAAATAGGAGCCTCCAAAATAGGGTATGAACATTCATCAAAGAGACAAAGGGTAAGGAGAACTTCTCGAAGGTTCTTGTGGTATTAGGCATCTTCACAAGCACCAATAGTTATATTTTTATGAATTGTTACCTATCATAGTTAATGTTGTTTACATGTTTACAAAACATAATTCCTTGGAAGCTATCATGTAGCTTTGTGAAAAAAAATAACAACAAAATAAGCAATGTTTCACCAGGTTTGGGGACATTTCCTCGAGTTGATGGGGGAAATGTGTTTTGAGGACAAGGGTATTTGGTGCCTAAGTTTGGGAATGTTGTGGGGGCAATAGGGGGCTAACAGAGGGGGGGGAGTGGTGCTGACATAATACATATAGTATTAGTACTTGAAAAATTAATTCAAAAAATAGAAAGATGTATAACATAATAACTAGAGTCTAGTAGGAGTATTCAAACAACAAATGTCAAAATTGAAAATATCAAATATAGACATTGGAACGAGAATTTTCAAAAGTTTAAAATTTTCATTTCATAATCATATTAATTATGATCCAATTTTCATCAAAATTACAATCAAGTGATCAAGTTATCAAGTTTCAACAATGTTCAAACTTCAAACTTCAAAAACAAAAAGAAAATACTAAATAGTAAATATTAGAAGTGTAAACTCTAGAAGTAGAGGCTAATGAATCTAATCATCCCCAAGCTCCTCACCTAACTCAATGACCTCAACACTCCAACTCCTAGACCCCACATTCTCAAGCTCATCTATACCAATACCAACCAGCCATGTCTATGTAGCATCATCATCAATATATGTTAGCTCTTCTGGCTCTAAATCCCATTTGGCTTCTGGACTCTCCTTGTACATAGATTTGTTGTGGTCAATGAGATGCAACACACTATGTACTGTAGCAATCTTCTCTGCACTCCTAGAAGTAAGCATGTTCCTCTTAACATAGTGGATGAAGCTATAAGTAGAGCAATTCCTCTCAATAGTAGAAGAACTAGACACCTGGGACAACAAAGGAATGTCTAGAGTAGTTATCAAAGATTTAGGCCCATGCATAGTCCACCACAACTTGGGGTCCTCTTGTGACATAATCTCTTGATCTATCTTCGCTGCCTTTGAATATCCCCATAGATTCAAAAATTTTGTCCACTCAGTACAAATTTGGCTAGGCTCTATAGGAACATACATTTTGTCAATTCAACTAATGAATCCTTGTTTCACCTCAAGATCCTCTATAGGTGTAACTTTGTCTGGCCTTTGCATGTACCACTCTGGGTTTAATGCATAGGCCACCATGTGTTGGGGAGTGTTGAGGTTCTCCCATCTATGATGAACGATTGGCCAAATATGCTCAGTGTAGAATTGCAATGTAGGGTCCTTATCTCGCACAACAACCTTTATTTGATCAAGCATAGAATCAATGCACTCATACACCTCTTGAAGGGAAGGTGCTTTAATCCCCAAATCTAATATCTGTGAAGATTGGAGCAATGATGGAGACAATATATTTGGCATCATCCCAAAACAGATCATTCTTTATCACCTCCTTCACCCTCAACCCCTGTCGTGTCTTCGACTGAGGCCACCTATTCCATTTTGCTGTCATAACCATTAGTTGCCATGCTTCTTGCAACTCAAGAATCCTCTCCAAGAGAACAAATTATGATGCATAGTGAGTCTCTACATGTTTTAGGAATTCCCTCTTGGAGAAGGCCCTAAAGAGTGCATGTGAAGTGTGGTGGTTGCAGATAAACATCTGCACATCTCTAGCATCACTAACAATTGATTTGATCCAGCTGATTTTACCCATGTCCTTGGAGTGCATTATTCATGGCATGCATACAACAAGGAGTCCACTAAATATGTCTATAAGCTGCTTTAATCATCTTCCCTGCTGCTCTACACACATGGGCTGCATTTGTCACTACCTGCACCATATTTTGTGGCCCAACCTCCTTTATAGTGTTAAGTTTAGAACCAGAATATAACAAATTCAAAACACAAAATGAACAAGAAACTCAAAAGACTTATCCTAGGAAAACCCTCCTCCTGAGGGTGAAAAATCTAGCCCACAAAATGATGATCCCTTTATTTGAATATAAAAATAATTACAATGACTTCTCACATATGATTGAAGATATTAAGCAATCAATCAGATGCCTTATTGCTAAATGACAGGATACACAAATGACTTTTATATCTTAGAAATAAACACATAGTCTCTATATAATAGAGAAGCCAATCGCACACAAATTGAGCAATCAACACTGATATTACACTTGCTTACAAAAGCATCACTATCACAGTAATCTGAATTCTGTCACTGAAAACTCTGCTCAGAAAAACACACAATCCTTTTCCTTGTCATAAGATACTCTCACAACACCTTCACGATCATACCCTGTTTTTCGAGAAAGCTCACACACAATGAAAATGATTTCCTTAGAATAACTCTAACGCTACAAACTCTAGCGTCACCGACCATCAAGGAGGCGTTACAATATAATAAAGAACTCCTGCAAATAGCAAGAGTCGGCAGATAAAAACTTGGCCAAACACGTCGATGATTCCCAAACTTAAACTGTAGTCATTAAGTCATGAACCGAAGAACACCTTACGACAATGCCAGATCATATGGTGACAGTGCCAAGTCACACGGATGTATAAACAATCCATAAAAATGCCAAGTCACATGAACGAATGATTCAACAACGATAATGAATAAGGAGAAAAACAGTAACAAGAATAACATAAATTGATTCCATCTAAATGAGAACCACAAACTCATGAGCTCAAGGCAAACACAAAGAAACTCCAAAGAATATGTGTGCTCAATCATGAAGGAGTTTGAATAACAGAGCAAACCAAAAAAAAAATGATAGAAGTAGATCATTGTCACAACAATATTTCTGAGAACTTTGCTGCAGATAGTCTCAGGTAAGGAAGATCTCTATCACAGCTATCTTAATTCAACTCTCCTGCTTAGCAAGAGAGATCATCAATATGTCATCACATGACGAGTACACATAGTTGCAACCAAATACAAAGTGTCAATAACAAAATCTCATCATAATATTGTCATCTCAGCATGACATTCATCATGGCTACTCCCAGAGGGTGAAAGAACATAAAACTAAGTCATGGAGTTTGACTCATGACTTCCACCATGGCTACTCCCAGAGGGTGGAACGAGGGCTTTCACCTCAAACTTCTCTCGCAGAGAAGAATGCATTAACAAGGGATTTCACCTCGAACTTCTCCCTCATAGAGAAGAACTCATTAACAAGGGATTGCACCTCGAACCTCTCCCTTGTAAAAAAGAATTCATTAACAACAAGAAAAAGAATTACTGAAGCTGATACTCTCTCTCAGCTAGAGAAGTTCACTCTAGGAAGTGGCTCACCAAGCTTATCTCTGAAATAGCAAACTTCACTCTAGGAAGTGGCTTGGTGAGAATGTCCGTTGTCTTCTCTTTTGTACAAATGTACTTGAGCTCAACAAATTTTCTTTGAACCATATCTCACAAGTAATGGTATTTGATTTCCACATGCTTGGTTCTAACATGAAAAACAGGATTAACCAAAAGCTTTACACAACTTTGGTTATCACAAAGCATCACTGTAGGTTCCAAAGGTTGCCCAAACAATCTTGCAAGCAGTTTGCGAAGCCACATTGCTTCTCTTGTAGCCACAAAAGTTGAAACATATTCTGCTTCAGCTGTACTTTGAGCAACACATGATTGTTTCATAGCTGAACTTAGGCTGAAACAATATTCTGAAGTACTTTTCCTATCAAGCACACACCCTGCCCAATCTGAATTAGAGAACCCCTACAAGTTTAGCTCTTCACAAGAAGAATATTTAAGACCATATCCCACTGTACCATGTACATATCTCAATATGTGTTTAGCTGCAACAAGATGAATTTGTCTTGGTTCACACATGGACTGACTTAGAGTGTTAACAACATAGCATATATCAGGCCTAGTATTAACCAGATACATTAATGAACCAATTAATTGCCTGTACATTGTAGGATCAACTAAATCTGAAGTGGCTGCAACCTCATGTAACTCTTTTAGATTTGCTTTCATAGGAGTTACCATGGACTTACAATCTAACATACCAAATCTTTTCAAAATATCAATAGCATATTTCCCTTAAGATAATTTCATTTGGTCTTTGCCATACTTCAAGTCCAAGGAAGTAGTGCATAAGACCAAGGTCTTTCATTTCAAATTCAGAACCTAACTCCTACTTACCTTTAATAATGAGACCATCTTCACTAGTGAGAAACAAATCATCAGCATAAAGTACTAAGATTAAGGTTTTATCATCAATTACCTTGAAATATAAATTTGGATCAACATCATTCTTTAGAAAACCCAAGCTCACTAAGTAATGATCAATTCTCTCATACCAAACACATGGAGCTTGCTTAAGGTCACAAGGCCTTTTTCAATCTGCACACGTGAATCCTTATCATGAATCACAAAACCCTCTGGTTGTTCAATCTAAACTTCTTCTTCAATTACCCCATTCAAGAATGTTGTTTTCACATGCATTTGATGAAGTTTCCATCTTTTAATTGCTGCAACAACTATAATAGTTCTAATAGAATTGTAACGAGCTACAGGTGCAAAAGTCTCTTCATAGCCTTTACCTTCTTTTTGAGAAAACCTACTAGCTACAAATCTAGCTTTATATTTTTCTACACTCCCATCAACTGCATGTTTAATTTTGAACAACCACTTAGAAGAGACAACAAATTTACCTTTGGGCCTAGGAACAATGTCCCACACATCATTCTTGATTATGGATTAACACTCCTCCATCATGGCATCCTTCCATACTTGCTATTGTGAATCGTCCTCAAAACATGAAGGCTCAGATGCTATTATGCAACTCACCAAAGCAACATATCCTGCAAACTTATGAGGTCTTTTACTTTCCCTGAAAGTGCCACGTGAGGCTGCATATTTTTCAGTCTCTTGCATAGTATGCCTGGCCCACAAAGGTCTCTTCTTATCAACTGAAACATTACTTGGGCCAGCAAAAATATCTATAGGATCAACATGATCAACAGGATAAATCTTCTAGCTCTATAGTCTCCCTCTAAATCTTTGAAGGGGAATCCGGGACAGCAATATCCATATCTTGAGAAGGCACAAAATCTTCTCTATTAATTTCCATATCAGATTCTTTAGACTTTTTGCAAGCTACATATTCTTCAAAAGAGACATCTCTGCTGATTTCAATCTTCTTTTGACCTGGAATGTAAATTTTGTATGCTTTTGAAGATTCACTATAGCCAACAAAAATGCTTTTATTTCTTGTAGGTTCTAACTTAGTTCTCTTATCTTTTGGAACATGAATATACAGTGGACATCCAAAAATTCTGAGATGACAATATTTGGTTTAGAACCTGAGAAAGCTTCTTCAAGTGTCATATTATCTAGGATCTAATGTGGACTATGATTGTGAGCATATACCGTTGTCCTGCAAGCTTCTTCCCATAAAAATGTTTAAAGGCCTTGATCATGGATCATGGCTTTCGCTGCCTCAACAATAGACCCATTCTTCCTTTTAGCTACACCGTTTCGTTGAGGATTATAAGGGACACAACTTCCTCTTAATCCCAACTTCAATACAAATTTTTTTGAAATATACCTGATGTATATTCACCCCCATTATCGGATCTTAAAACCTTTATCTTCTTATTGGACAAATTTTCAACAAGAGCTTTAAATTCTTTAAATTTATACAACACTTCATCAAATTCTTTCGTTTTAAGAAAATAAATCCATGACTTATGAGAGAAGTCATCAATGAAAGTAACATAATACCAAAAACCACTTAAAGAGGCAACTGACATAGGACCACACAAATCAGAATGAATTAACTCTACGATATCTTTTTCTCTACTTTCACTACTATGAAATGGATGTTTAATGTTCTTACCTACAACACACCCTTTGCAGACACCCTCATGACCTTGATTCATCTTTGGAAGGCCAACTACAACCTTCTCCATGGAAGACAAAGTTCTGAAATTTAGATGAGCAAATCTTTTGTGTCACAACTCACTTGAGCTTATTGAATCATGCGCAAAAACTTAAATAAGATGAGCTTAAAGTCTATATAGGCTGTCATGACGAACTCCAATCTTATGTGCTGTTTTAATGCTTGAGTTCTTCCATGCAAGAACTTTTCCATTAGAAAATGCAACATTATAACCTTTATCTTCCAATGCTGAAATGGAAATTAGATTTCTCTTAATTCTAGGAACAAACAATACATCACTCAAGTGAAGTGGAACACCTGAATCTAAATGAAATGTAGTGGAACTAGCACCCTTCACAGAATATCAAGCATCATCACCAATGATAACTTGTAAGTGAGAGTCTTTTTCTTTCAAATTAGAGAGGTGCTCACGATAACCTGTAATGTGGTAGGAGGCTCCACTATCAATAAGTCATGTATCACTGTCAGTAGGAATATTACTAGAAAGAGCAGAAATAAATAAGAATCCCTCAGAATTTTTACTTGACTCTCTAGAGGGGATGTATTTTCAACATTAGTGGTAGTAACTTGATGCTTGGGTCTCGAGTTACAATCTATAGAAAAGTGCCCAAATTGGTCACATCTGAAACACTGAATCCTAGATAGATTCCTCTTCTTTTTCTTGAATTCAGGAGATGAATCAAAATTCTTATCTTTGAGCCTTTTGAAGTTATCTTTTTTCCCTTTCCCTTTAGAATGTGAGCAGCAAGTACATGATCATCTTCATAGTGATTTTTATGTCCAACATCTCTAGCTTCTAACATGCATTCCTCCTGAATGCAATCAGCTCTTAATCGATCAAACTTAGGAAGTTCAGCTCTTCCATTGATACCTTGAATGAAGGATTCCCATGAGTGAGGAAGGCCATTTATGGCCAACTTAACAAGATCTTTGTCCTCAACAGTATCTCCAATAGCATTGAGCTGATCCTTTAATTCTAAAATCTTCATAAAGTAGGACACAGTTGATTCACCTCTTGCCATCTTAATATGTAACAACTGGCTTCTCAATGCTAGAGCTCTACTAGTGTTGTTGAATTCATACAGATTTTGGAGACATTCAAACATCTCCTTGGCTGAATTCAACTTGGAAATGACAGGTACCAAATGATCCTTAACAAAATCAATTAGGATCTTTCTTGGCATGATGTTGATCTTTCTCCATTGCGCAATGTCATCAGTAGGCTTAGTTACATCAGACTTTACATAATTGAGAAGATCGTTTTCTTCGAGCACAATTAGGATCCTAAATTTCCATGAAGTGAAGTTGGATGCTCCATCCAACCTATCTTCAACTTTCAGTCCGTTCACCATTGTAGAGAGCTGAAACAAACAAATTGAAAGTAGAGAAAAGAGTAATAAAAGAACTTAAGGATTCTGATTTGGGATCGTTTCCTTATACCTACTCTGATACCATGTTAAATTTAGAACCAAAATATAACAAATTCAAAATTAAAATTCAACACACAAAATAAACAAGAAACTCAGAAGACTTATCCTAAGAAAACCCTCCTCCTGAGGGTGAAAAACCAAGCCCACAAAATGACGATCCCTTTATTTGAATATAAAAATAATTACAATGACTTCTCACATACGATTGAAGATATTAAGCAATCAATCGGGTGCCTTATTGCTAAATGACAGGATGCACAAATGACTTTATGATCTTAGAAATACACACATAGTCTCTATATAATAGAGAAGCCAATCACACACAGATTGAGCAATCAACAATGATATTACACTTGCTTACAAAAGCATCACTATCATAGTAATCTGAATTCTGTCACTGAAAACTTTGCTGAGAAAAACACACAATCCTTTTCCCTGTCATAAGACACTCTTACGACACCTACACGATCATACCCTATTTTCCGAGAGAGCTCACACACAATGAAAAGGATTTCCTTAGAATAACTCTAACACTAGAAACTCTAGCATCACTGACCATCAAGGAGGTGTTACAATATAATAAAAGAACTCCCGCAAATAGCGAGAGTTGATAGATACAAACTTGGCCAAACATGTCGACAACTCCCAAACTTGAACGGTAGTCATTAAGTCATGAACCGAAGAACACCTCACGACAATGCCAGATCATATGGTGACGGTGCCAAGTCACACAGATGTATGAACAATCCGTAAAAATGCCAAGTCACACGAACAGATGATTCAACAATGATAATGAATAAGGGAAAAACAGTAACAAGAATAACATAAATTGATTCCAGCTGAACAAGAACCACAAACTCATGAGCTCAAGGCAAACATAGAGAAAATCCAAAGAACACTTGTGCTCAATCATGAAGGAGTTCAAATAACAGAGAAGACCAAAAAATATGATAGAAGTAGATCATTGTCACAACAATATTTTTGAAAACTTTGTTCCAAATAGTCTCAGGTAAGGAAGATCTCGATTGCAACTATCTTAATTTAACATATAGAATCCTTGAAGATCTGGAACTGAAAATGAGCATCCTTCTCTGCCCTGAACAATCAATTTCCCTAAGGAAATAAGGGCCCACTGTAGATGTAACCATGATATTGGTGAGTGGACGATGCCTAATGTTTGTCCACCCATGCATGACTATGCTACAACCACTTGTGACCCGAGTTTTCTTCATCGTCTCCATCAAAATATTAATCCTGGAATAGTTTTGATCCAAGATTGATGTCCTCAATTTAGTCTCACTAGGTGGCACATATGATGGTCCTACCCTTATTATCTTTGCTACAGGTTCTGTTGGCATTAAGTGATGGTTACCGGTAAGCCTGCTACCGGTACATGGTAATTAAGTATTGTCATTGATTGGCAAAAGAGGAAAGAGAAAAGAGATGTTTTGTCATCTCAATCTAAGGTCTAAAGATCTAGGGAGTTCTGTATGTAAAGAGACTGGTTTGGCAACCGGTGATACTATGCAAAGAAAGAAAAGACTATATATGCTCATTAAGAGCAACTGGTCACTAAGAAAAGTGCATCAGCAACCGAGTAGAGGATACAACCAAGGAAAGGATTCAACCGAGGACCAGGATACAACCGGTAAGCAGAGGAAGGAAAGGTGACAGGTTAAAGCTCTTACCTGTTCACAACACTTTGATCTTAACCGATCTAGTGAAGAATTCATTATGGTAAGATAAACTAGGGAAGTCATAGTCAACTATTTGTTTGACAACTCCTTGACAACTCCTTGACTTTATGGCTTTAAAACATGGAGTTATTTTCATGCGAAGGAAAGGTGCTTGACACACATCTATTGTTTTCTTTTAAAGCAGATAAAACAAGAGCATGCATCAAATGTTTCCTCAGTGAACTGGTACTTCACCAAGTGATGTATCCGAAGGGGATCTATAATTAGGTCATGCATGAGAGGTGCAATTAGGGCAAGAACTCTATATATTCTTCTGCTTGTTGAAAATATAGTTTGCCTTCATTCTGCTTAAGAAAAGAGTGAACCTGTACGCTGAAGAAGCTAGGGTGAATAGAAAAGAGAAGAAGAGAGAGAAGAGTGTGCAGAGAAGCACAACAGTAAAGGAGAACACACCTGCGGTGACCGGTGATGTTTCTCAGTTGAGCATAATAGAGATCTTATCAGGCTATGCAAAGCCATTTGTAAAAGGTCAAAACCCTCTTTTGTTTTTTGATAATTACAATAGCTAAATCCTAGTATTTTGGGTGGACTTAACAGGTCCCTTGTATCAAATCCCTTAACCGGATGACATCTTGTAAGGTGTTCTAAGTCCTCTAACAAGGCAGACACTAACCGGCCTTATTGAAACAAATTGCTTAACTGGGTCGCATCTAATAGTGCGTTGTAATCCTTTAACAGGGAAGGCTCCTAACAGGGCGCACTTTGGAAGAGTACAGAATTTGTGAGGTCTCACACCGTGGTTTTCACGCAAATTGGGTTTCCACGTGATAAATCTGGTGTTACTGTGTGATTGATTGCTTGATGTTATTTTATGCTTGAATCTGTTTAGCTTATAGTTATAAGTATACCTCATCAAATTTATTTAGAAGAAGTTTTATAGGTGTTGATTCACCCCTCCCCTCTCAGCACCGATTGGGACTATCAACTGGTATCAGAGCCTCGGTTTATTTTCTTTATTGCTTAACTGCATAAAGAAAAAGTCAAGATGATGAGAAAGGAAGGACCAAAGTTTTCAAAGGAAAACTTTACTCTATGGTGCAGCAGAATGAAGTTGTACATGAAGACCACCGGAGATCAATATTGGACTCATGTAACCACTGATTACAATGAACCCGCTGGCACCCTGACACCTGATGAATTGAAGATCAAGACTAAGCACACGGCTGCTATGGATATGATAGCCAACACATTACCTGATCATGTCTATGCTGAGATTGAAAATTTAGAATTTGCTCACAAGATGTGGGCTAAGTTGCAACTGGTATATGGAGGGGACCCAAATGTTCAAAGAGCCAAGGTTGAAAGCCTTAGAGGAAAGTATGATGACATGAGGATGAATGAAGGAGAAGACATTGAGCAATACAACAACCAGATCAAAGAAGTGATCAACTCCAAAAGTGTTGGAGGAAAGCTCAGTGAAGAGGAGGTGGTTTGCAAAATACAGAGAACCTCAGTATGTCATCAAGATCTCTACTATTCAAGAGCTCAGATCGGTGACCACAGATCAAGTCACTCTAGACTCCCTAATCGGTAAGTTGATTGCATTTGAATTGAGTAATTTTGATAATAGCTTACCCATTTAGGAAGCAACTTTTAAGTCTTCTGTCAATATCTCTTCCACCAAAAAAGGAAGAGAAACCGGTAACTGCTCTACCGGTAAGATTGGCAATCTTGTTGAGAATCTGCTCTCAGAAGAGATGGAGCAAGATGAGTTTGAAGCACTCATCACCAGGAGATTTCCCAGAGGAAAAGGGAAGTATAAAGGGAAGCTTCCTTTGAAATGTTTCTCTTGCAATAAGATAGGACATATTGCTGCAAGATGTCCGGATAATGATAAATAAGACAAGAGAAACCGGTTCAAGAGTAAAGCAAAGGAGTGCTACCTTGCAGAAGGAGTCAGAGACAATGAATCTGAAGACTCTGAGGATCCATAAATTGCATTTGTTGCAATAAAAGAGGAGAGCCCAGTGGTAAGTGAAATGACACTTATCTCAAGATCTCATTAGCATGATAATTGGATCATTGACACTGGATGCACTCACCACATGACCGGTGATAAGAACAAGTTTATCAGCTTGAAGCTCAATGACAACGGATTAGTAACCTTTGGAAAGAATGCTCCCTGTGCCATCAAAGGGAAAGGTTCTATTACACTCGGCAATGATGCTGTCTGTGAAGATGAGTATTGAGTTGAAGGACTCAAGTACAATTTAATGAGTGTTGCACAACTGAACAACAAAGGATTCTTGTTGGAATTCAGACAAGGATCCTGTGTAGTCAAGAATCAATCTGGAGCTCATGTTGCAACCGGTAGACAAAGAAAAAGGAATATGTTCTACCTAGACTCAATGGAAGGAGCCTGTCTCATAGCATCAGTCAAAGGAGAATCAAGCAAAATCTGTCTTATATCCAAAGAAGACAATAGCTGGTTGTGGTACAAGAGGTTTTGCCACATAAACTTTGACAGTATTGTCAAAGTGAGTAAAAAGAAATCAGTTAGAGGGCTCCCTGAGATTACAAAACCCATCAGAGGTGTTTGTAAAGATTGTCAGTTAGGAAAACTGACAAGAACAAGTTTCAACAGTAAATCTTTCTCTGTTGAAAATGTTCTAGATTTTGTGCACACAAATTTGTGTGGACCGATGAGAACAAAGAGCTACTACGGAGACCAGTTGTTCATGCTCTTTGTAGATGACTTCTCAAGAATGATGTGGACACTCTTTCTCAGAGAGAAATCAGAGGCATTTCACATGTTTAAAATCTACAAGGCTAGGGTGGAGAAGGAGACCGGTAAAAGCTTGAAGTGTTTGAGATCCAACAGAGGAGGTGAATACACTTCTCAAGAGTTCACTCACTACTATGAGGAACATGGCATAAAGAGGCAGCTATCTGTACCTAGGACTCCTCAGCAAAATGGAGTAGCAGAAAGAAGAAATAGGACGCTGATTGACTGTGCAAGAACTCTGTTGATTCAGAAGGATTTTCCTCATCACTTCTGGAGAGAAGCTAGTAGCACTGCTGTCTACACACTGAACCGAGTTCAAGTCAAAAAAGGAACTGGTAAGACCCCCTATGAACTATGGTTCAATCATACTCCTAGTGTAGGTTACTTCAGAATCTTTGGTAGTAAATGTTACATCAAAAGAGATATGTACTCTGGGAAGTTTGATCCCAAGAGTGATGAAGGAACATTTCTGGGTTACTCTACCAAAAGTAAAGCCTACCGGTGTTTGAACAAGAAAATGGGAAAAATAATTGAAAGCATCAATGTAAAGTTGATGAACATTCAGAACCAACTAAGAAGACCGGTCACAATGAATATGACAGCCTGCAAGGTCAAAATGAAGGAAATCTTCTTGAGTTCAATGAAGTAACAACCGAAGATGAAAGAGAAGAACATGTAAACAGACATCTGGAGTGGGAGGCTGTACCTAAAGTTGACAGACCAACACAAGATGATGAACATGAAGATGTTCATGACCATGATGAAGAAATTGCTCAACTAGAAGAACCTGACCGGGAACAGAGACCGGTTCTCCCAAGGTATGTCACATATCATTCCACTGATAATATAATTGGTGACAAACATGCAAATGTCTTGACCAGGAAAAAGGCCAGAGAGAATATCTGTTTGTTCTCCTGTATAGAGCCCAAAACCACCAGGGAAGCTCTAGAAGATGAAAATTGAGTCAAGGCCATGGAGGAAGAAATTGAGCAAATAGAAAAGAATGACACATGGGTGCTTGTGCCTAGACCACAGGACAAGAATGTCATTGGGAAAAAGTGGGTCTACAGGAACAAGATGAATGAAGAAGGGAAAGTCATAAGAAATAAAGCAAGACTGGTCTGCAAAGGGTATGCTCAGGAAGCTGGACTGGACTATGGAGAAACTTTTGCACCTGTGGCCATATTGGAAGGAGTAAGAATTCTTCTTGCCTATGCTGCTCACAAGAAATTCAAAGTATACTAGATGGATGTCAAGTTTGCATTCTTGAATGGAATACTAGAGGAGGAAGTTTCCATTGAACAACCGGAAGGCTTCACATCTACACAAAAAGGTGGTATGGTCTGTAAATTGAAAAAAACTCTCTATGGGCTAAAGGAAGCTCCAAGGGCTTGGTATGAGAGGTTGCATTCATACCTCCTAACCATAGGATTCACAAGAACCAGGGACAACAACAGCATGTATCTCAAAACCGGAAAAGATGGGAACCTGATTGTTGAAATCTTTGTGGATGACATCATCTTTGGAGGAGATGACAAGATGAGAAAAGCCTTTGCTGAAGAAATGAAGAAAGAATTTGAGATGTCTATGATAGGAGCCATAAAATTCTTCATTGGACTACAGGTCCATCAGCTAAAAGAAGGTATTTTTATCTCCCAGTCCAAGTATGTAAAAGAAATTCTTAAGACTTTTGGAGTTGAAGAATCCAAACCGGTTGGTACTCCAATGATAACTAACCTCAAGTTATCAAAGGAAGATGATGCAAAAGAAGTGAATGAAACACTATATCGGTCCATGATAGGGAAATTACAGTATGCAATACACAGTAGACCGAACATTGCACATGTGGTTGGCATAGTTGCAAGATTCTCTGCAAACCCCAAAGAGACACATCTGATAGCAGTGAAGAGAATTTTCAGATACCTAAAGGGTACTGAGGAGTATGGCTTGTGGTTTCCTCACAAAGGAGGCTTCCAAGTAAAGGTTTACACAGATGCAGATTGGGCTGGCAATATTGATGATAGAAAGAGCACAAGTGGTGGTGCATTCTTTCTCGGTGGGAGAATTGTGTCTTGGACAAGTAAGAAACATAACTGCATTTCACAATCTACAACAAAAGATGAATATGGTGCTGCAGCAATCAATTGCACACAGGTAATCTGGATCAAACAGCTACTGGAAGAAATCCAAGAACAGATACCTGAACCTATTGCAATTTACTGTTACAGTACAAGTGCAATAAATATATCAAAAAACCTTGTCATGCACTCCAAGACAAAGCACATTGCCATCAAGTATCATTACTTGAGAGAGTTGGTACAAGACAAAGAGGTAAGATTGGAGCATGTTCCCACAAAAGAATAGATTGCTGATATCTTCGCAAAGCCATTACCAAAGAGTACTTTTGAGTATCTCAGAAGTAAACTAGGGGTGATGCACCTCCCTGATCTTCAGTAAACTTGCAAAGGTGATCATCAGTTCATTATGCTTCAACAAAGGATTTCACCTCATCTTATCTGGACTGATGAAAAGGACTGCTACTCAAAGGGGGAGCAGATTTTATTAAGGTAGTCTTTTTGACTAGCCTTTGGCATTATTGTCAAAAGGGGGAGAGTTTGGCAATAAACCGGTAGATGACCGGCAGTGGCAATGGCAGTGACATAGAGATACAAGCACATAGGATAGGTGACATGATTGCCCATTAAGGTTTTGCCATCAATGCCAAAGGGGAAGATTGTTGGCATTAAGTGATGGTAACCGGTAAGCCTGCTACTGATACATAGAAATTAAGTATTGTCATTGATTGGAAAAAGAGGAAAGAGAAAAGGGATGTTTTGTCATCTCAATCTAAGGTCTAAAGATCTAGGGAGTTCTGTATGTAAAGAGACTGGTTTGGCAACCAGTGATACTATGCAAAGAAAGAAAAGACTATATCTGCTCATTAAGAGCAACCGGTCACTAAGCAAAGTGCATCAGCAACTCAGTATAAGATACAACCAAGGAAATGATTCAACCGAGGACTAGGATACAATTGGTGTCGACTACGCAACTGAGGAAAGGGTGCAACCGGTAAGCAGAGGAAGGAAAGGTGACAGGTTAAAGCTCTTACCTGTTCACAACACTTGGATCTTAATCGATCTAGTGAAGACTTCGTTATGGTAAGATAAATTGGGGAAGTCATAGTCAACTATCTGTTTGACAACTCCTTGACCGGGATTTACTGCACTAAATCTGGAAGACTTTAAGCTAACATGTTGATCGGTGCAAGGCACGTTTGAAGGATTTAAAGCTGGAGTTTGTGACTTTAAAACATGGAATTATTTTCATGGGAAGGAAAGGTGCTTGACACACATCTATTGTTTTCTTTTAAAGAAGATAAAACAAGAGCATGCATCAGATGTTTCCTCAGTGAACTGGTACTTCACCAAGTGATGTATCTGAAGGGGATCTGTAATTAGGTCATGCATGAGAGGCACAATTAGGGCAAGAACTTTATATATTCTTCTGCCTGTTGAGAATATAGTTTGCCTTCATTCTGCCGAAGAAAAGAGTGAACCTGTACGTTGAAGAAGCTAGGGTGAATAGAAAAGAGAAGAAGAGAGAGAAGAGTGTGCAGAGAAGCACAACAGTAAAGGAGAACACACCTGCGGTGACCGGTGATGTTTCTCAGTTGAGCATAACAGAGATCTTATCAGGCTATGCAAAGCCATTTGTAAAAGGTCAAAACCCTCTATTGTTTTCTGATAATTACAATAGCTAAATCCTAGTATTTTGGGTGGACTTTAACAGGTCCCTTGTATCAAATCCCTTAACTGGGTAACATCTTGTAAGGTGTTCTAAGTCCTCTAACAAGACAGGCACTAACCGGCCTTATTGAAACAAATCCGTTAACCGGGTTGCATCTAATAGTGCGTTGTAATCCTTTAATGGGGAAGGTTCCTAACAGGGCGCATTTCAGAAGAGTGCAGAATTTGTGAGGTCTCCTCACACTGTAGTTTTCACCCAAATTGGGTTTCCACGTGATAAATCTGGTGTCACTGTGTGATTGATTGCTTGATGTTATTTTATGCTTGAATCTGTTTAGCTTACAGTTATAAGTATACCTCATCAGATTTATTTAGAAGTTTTATAGGTGCTAATTCACCCCTCCCCTCTCAGCACCGATTGGGACTGTCAGGTTCCTTATAATAAGGAGGGCGGGACACGTTGAATGGAATGCCATTGACAAAGAAGAATTTTCCAATGGCATCATCTACCTCATCTTTTGCTTGCACATTAAATAAATCTGTCAATGGTTGTGAAGATGGACTAGTCATCTTATGTTTTCCTCTACCCTCTTCTGCCCTTGAACTGGATGAAATTGGTCGCGATTGAGTTTGCAAAGTAGAATAAGAAATAGTAGAAATCTGATCAGCCCTATTGCTATGTGGTAAAGTACATGATACAAGTGATTCATCTTCATTGCAACCCCATAATTTTAACATTTCAGCCTTGTACTTCAAGTTCTTACACACCTTTTTGCATACTTCTACACCTTTGCCTCAAACAAGAAGGAATTGAGCATAAGTTCTGGTAATACTGCCAAACCATTCAACATTACACATGTGGCGCTTCTACTTTCTAGTGCCACAATCTATCCCAAGCCTTTCTGTTACCTTAGATGCAAATTGTTTTAAGGGTTTGGATTGAAGGGGCCCTTGGCCCATTTTTTGAGGATTTCAGAAGGGCGGATGAGATTTCCACTCACAATAGAACTTGTTTCGGTCTGACTTGCCTCACCCCCCACTCCTTCTATGCTAGGTTCATCAAATGACTCATTTTCATTATGAATTTCAACCTCCTCATCCTCACTCATGTTGTTAAAGCACATTGTGATAATGATGCTACAACAAACAATGTTGAAAATAAAACTCAAATTTTTCAAGCAAACAATTTTTTTTTTCAATGTTTATTTGTTTCTAAGTTTCTAATAGTCTAATAGTGATAAGGATGCTGATTATTCAAGCAAACAACAAATTTCTCTTAAGTTTTTTGTTTCTAACTATTTTCTAATAGCTACAATAATTTTTAAACTTTGAGCCTTAAATCTTGATCAATGAACAAATTTTATTTTGAAATAATTAAATCTTGAAATGCTTACCTTCAATCTTGCAACAAGAATGAGGAAACTTCCTCTTATCCTCTTCCAAGCTTCCTGCTTAATCTCCCGACTTTCCACTTGCAGTCAACCTCTTGCTTCCAACCTAACCAAATGACTTTGTGGTTGCAAATGAGACTAAATGTCTCTTTTATTAGCTTTAGGCAACTTAGGGTTAGGGTGATTGAACTTTAGTTTTTTTCTTTTTATAAAATGTGACTTTTTCTCTTTGCTTCTACGAGAAATGCCAATGAGTCCCCTTCCTTGTTGAGGGAAATCTTGGCATTTCTGAGACATCCCAGTGCCCTCCAATGGCGTCTCCTTGAGAGAAATGCCTCTTCCTCTGTGGAAAGTGTAGGAAACCTCTCCAAGTCAACTGAGAAATGTGGCGAAGGTGGAGTTGCGACGAAGAAACATTTTGGAGGTGCCTCCTTACCCCCAGGACATCCACATCTTGAAAACTTCATGTTTTTTGTGGTGACATGTCCCCATGGAATGCTAAAATCTTGTGGCATAGGCATTGCTAGCAAATAAATGTCACAACACCTCTTGCCCTTTAAACCAAAACTATAAGTCATCCTCACTCAATGACCCATCACCTTGTTTTTTCCTTTCTCCATGCTTAAATCTAATTATGTGAGTAAATGTTTTTTATTTATTTTTATTTGGGCTAATCTTTTATGTGGAGCATATGCACGAGTTCGAAATTGTTCAAACAATATTTCAATCCTAAAGAATGGAAGCACATCTTTCCTTGAAACATGATTCATATATGTTCATCTAAATAATCATATAACCAATTGAAAACTTTAACTCTAAAGGTATACCCTATTGCTTGATTCATGTATTATATTGCAAGAGTAAAAATAATGAAATTATTTATTTTTCTCATGTAACTATGTCCAAGTACCTCTAACAAGCATCACTGTAATACAATTTTAGAGCCCAACAAACTATTGGATTTTGCAAGGCAATCTCATACCTTCATTTGCATTATGGGCTTGATTAATACATGAAGGAAAAGAATAAATGTACATTCACGATTTCAACAAAATAACAAATAGAACCATATATTACTAATAAAGAGTAACAAACTAAGATAACCTATAAAAAACCAATTATACACGTAGACAATGATGAATATGCCAACATTCCCGCCTGTTTACATCATTGTTTTAAAGTACTTATAAGAGAATCCTCAAAGTTTTCAAAGATACTAAGTTATGTCTAAATACTAATCAGCCAACAAATAAAGATACAAGTGTCTAATTTGACCAAAGAAACGAGAATCGGAATCGGCCAGGCCGAATCGAATTGTGAATCGGCCATGAATCGGCAAATTTAAAAAACCCTAGATTTTAACAATTTAAAACTTATTTCAGGCACCCTTTATTGAATATAACTTAAACACAGTATAACATCATCAAATAGAAGCTAACATACATAAACAAGGAACATAAATGATAAATCCATCACATACGCTACATGTAAAATGTAAATTGTAGCTGAACTGAAGTAAATAGAAATCTGAAATCATATTATCATGAGTCAAATCATAGAATGTAATATCAAATATGTATGTGAGATGAAGATCCATAAGACATCAAATCATAAATGTATGTAAGATGAAGATCCATGAAACGTATGTCTATCAGTAATAGTATCAGTCTGTAAACAAAATGAAAAAACAAGGCTATAGCTCAAGCCTCATCATCATCCTCATCATCATCCTCAAGCTCGGCCACAGCCTCAACCTCAGCCTCTGAGTATCCTGTCTGCCTTCTACAAAGGCGTCTAAGGTAGGTCCTAGAGGACTGTTGAGCCATAGCCTCCGCATGTAAGATGGGCTCACGAACAACATCACTAGGTCCTATGTTTGTGTGTGCACGTGTGAGTCTGCCAGTGCCTGAACGTGCTCTAGCCGCCTCCTCTGCCATGGCCACAGCCTCAGCCTCTCTATCTACCTAGTCAACCCACTCATGGTCTGCCTCAGTGAAGACCGGATCCACAGCCTCAGTGAGCCTCTCTGATTCTGGATCAATCTCATCCAGAATGATCGGACAGGAGTCAATGCCCAAAATTTGTCTGATCCTAATATGAAGGTTCTAATGAACAAAGACAAGATCATTCAACCTCTGCACAATCAACCTAATTCTCCTCTTTGAGTGGATATGCTTGAACATGGACCAACTGTGCTCACATCCAGAAGCGCTACTTGGCAGACTAAGAATACGTATGACAATTTTCTGAAGTTTTGGGGTTGTGGGCCCAAACATTTGCCACCATCTATCTAAAATAAGGGAAAGAAAAATCAATTAGTATTGTTACTTATAAGCCATAAATTGTTACTTAACATTCAAGAATATATTATTTTTACGGTTACCTAGTTGTAGTTTTGTTCGAGTATCTATGGCCATCCTGCTAGAGAAAATTGACCCTTCCACATTATTGAATTTGTCTAGCTCAAGGGTTGCAGCTGCACTATCCTCACTAGTACTCAACCTCTGGATCACTGTATATAGGCCGGTAAGAACCTCCTCATCCGCCTTGAAGTCAGCACGAAAACAAAATGCTGGATTCAGATAATAAGCTGCTGCATGGATGGGTCGGTGGAGCTGATTCTACCATCTCCTATCAATGATCTCCCAGATAGGGGCATACTTCTCCTGCACTCCTACATACTTGGCTCTAATGGCCTCCTTGGCCCTATCCATGCCCTCATATATGTAGCCAAGAGAGGGCTTCTCCCCATCAGCAGTTCGTAGGAGAGATATGAGGGGCTCAGTGACCTGCATATAATGTAAAAAAAACATTTGAGTCAAAACTTAAATATAAATAATAAAACTAAAAGTAAAAGTAAATCATTAACAATTAAATAATAAATAGTAAAACTAAATACTAAATATTAAATTGTAAGAAATTTACCTCAACGATTTCTTTAGCAGGTTCCCAAAAACCATTCACATCAAAGATCCAATTTGCCACATCTACCCCTGTAGTGGTCGTAGCATAGGAGGATGTAGTCCACTCTTGCCCAACAAACATTCTCCTCAAATCGTCCCTTAATGTCAACAAGGACTGCAGTGTGATGAAATTCGAGGCAAACCTCGTGATGTCTGGACGAGCTAACTCCTTGCCTCCTGTGTAGGCCCTCATTGTGCTAAGGATGAATGCATGGTCGTAGATAAACTTGCATATATTTTTTGCCCTATCTACGCATGACTTTACCCACTCAAGCTTGCCAATTTCCTCCAACATGAGGTCAAGGCAATGTGCCACACAAGGAGACCAAAATATGGTGGGGTGCCTCTCCATCAAAAGTTTACCTACAACAATTTTAAATTAATTAGAAATTGGAACATGTTAGGAAACTTAGAATTAGAAAAGTGTTCAAATAAATTAATTTTCAAAAATTGAAAAGTTACAAGTTTACCTGCAGCAACATAACTTGCTGCATTATCAGTCACCACCTGCACCACATTTTGTTCCCCCACCTCTGTGATGACTTCCTCAATAATCTCACATAAGTATGTGGCGTTTTTTACATGAGCGGAAACATCAATAGACTTGAGGAACATGGTATATCCTAGAAAAGAATGAATTATCATGGATCATCAACAAATTAGCAATCAACAAATCAAAATTTAAATTATTCAATCATGATTCACAATTCAAATTTCACAATGCATGTAGGAAAGTAGAATGATCAATCACCTCCACAGGAAACAAGAAAATTGATGAGTGTTCTATTCCTCTTGTCCATCCAACCATCAGTCATGATGGTGCAACCCTTTACAATCCACTCCCTTCGGTGGTTTTGAAGCTCAACCTTCATGTCCTCTACCATTTCATCTAAGAGGTATCCACTCAACTCAACCTCAGTTGGGGCTTTAAACCCTGGACCACATATAGCAACTGCATCTATCATATTTTGCCAGTAAGGAGCCCTGTCACAAATAGATTATGATTAGAAATTTAGATGATAAATCATTATGTAAAGTGAATCTATGATTACATCATTACACAAATAGATATAATTAAAATTTAACTTTAAACTTAAAGAAAACAAATAAAAAAGAATCAATAACCTGGCTGCAAAAAATGGAATGTTGCAAAAGTACCAAAATTTGCAAATTTCTTTTCTGGCAGCATCATGGATCTCCTTGTTCAAACCCATGCCCTCAAGCATGGGTTGTGATCCAGGAGTAGTGCGGGGCACAAAGTAACTATCCAATCTGTTCTTCCGCAATCTGGACTGCAATAGGCCACCGCCAGCCTCAATATGACTATAAGAATGACTAGCAGTAGCAGTAGCACTACCACTAGCATCAACACTAGCACGAGCAGCAGCACTAGGACGAAAAGGAGGCCTAGTAGAATCCTCTCCAACACAACCTATGGATGCGAACTTTGATGCAGGTGTAGATGCGGCTGTGGCAGTGGGAGCATGGGAGCCAATAGCCCTTATCTCTTCTATTTGCCTTTTCTTATTTATTTTCTCTTGTTCTAATTTTTCTAATGCCACTAAACAAGTGCCTTTTGCCTCTGCTGTTTGTTTAGTGCAAATTGCAATATCATGTCCGGGTATGCCAACAATGTGGAATTTGAATCTATAAATGGCACCAAAATTTATTTTTTTACAAAACATACATTTTGTTTGAAATTTTGTTCTTCCAGGAAAGTCTTCGGTATATTTCCAACACTCATCTTTTTTACCCATTGTGGAAAATGAAAATTAAGACTGCTACAATAAGAAATTTCAAGTAAAACCTCTATGTTTCAAAATTCAAAGTAAGACAAACTAATAAACAAAACAACAAAGCCTACTTTGCAATTTAGTAAAACTAAAAAACAAACATTTAAGATTTGCAAATGAAAACTAAAAAAATTTAACAAAAAATGAACAATACACTAACATGCCAAAAAAAAATCAACACTTACCTCTTGCAAATCAGTTGAGGAGTGTTGCTATTGACTCCTTAATGCTTCCAATGCAATCTTATGGCCTCCCCAAATGAATTTTTCTTCTCTTTGCTGCTCTTCCTTCTTGCTGTTTGCAAACTTGTGTTTTTGCTTTTCTCTTCTTCTCTTTCACTTTTCCTCTCTTCTACTCATACTAAGCAAATAGAAGACCCTTTAGGGTTAAAACAAAAAGAAAATGCCCATCTAAACCTAAAAAAAATAAGTCAAAATTTATGTTTTTTCACTTTATAATTCTGCCTGACGCGCGGCCGATTCATGGTGTCCGATTCAGGCGATTCATGGGCATGAATCGCGATTCATGCGATTCATCCCAAAAAATCGCCGGTTCTGATTTCCGGTAAAAAAAAAATCGTTTTGTGTGAATCGAATCGTGAATCGCCCGATTCAGGCGATTCAATGGCGATTCTTGGAACTCTAAATTTGACTATTACAAGCTAAAAAATAGAAAAACCTTATCATCAAGCTATCTATAAAATGTTCCTCACATGCTCCACATTATTATTGAACTCTTGCAGCTTCAGTAACAACTTCGGGGCACAACTTGATTGATATTTCTCTTGCTTTGCATTGCATAGGCAAATGATGAATGAGGCAAGAGACTTGTTGTGAGGTTTTCACACCATCACCCCATTGCAAATGGGGACCTCCTCTTTACTCTTTAGTAGTAGGAGTCGCAGTCCTAGGGAGTCTTATTTGGTAACAATTTTAAGTCCTCAAGCCTTAGAACAAATCTACTAAAGCTAGTGAAGGATCAAAATTAGTTAAGTCACTAAGTTTGGGGGGCAGCCAGCCAGTCACAAGGAGAAAATCCTTTGAGTGTTGATGTTATAGCTACGAGAGATATCTTTCTCTCTGAAGAATACGAGTAATCTAATTGACAGATCAAGGAGGCCGATTATGATTAATAAGGGCAACAATATGATTGATTGATGATATTAAGAAGATCAATTTGAGTAATCAATAACTAATGGAAACACAAGGATGATCGATATTATTATGATGACTGTGATTAGCAATAACTGATGGTTTAGAAAGAGATGCAATCTCTTGTAAAGAGATACAATTAGAGGAAAGGCCGTCTCTCTTGTGGAAGAGCCACAAGAGAGATGACCCCTTTAGGCTACCATTTCAGTATGAATATAATCTGATCTCATCATTGAGGAAGGATACATAGAGAATGAGATTATTGCAGAAAGTATTCCGTTAAGTAACAAGTGATAGAAGACGAAATAATATGTACACAGTCCGTTGATACTCAGATCAATTCTTTTCTACGTGCAGATCAATACATTCACAATTTGATATATATTCTTAGACGGGAAGATATATATTATCAGGCAGTTCTATATCTATCCAGTTGGATATATCTATATATATTCGCAGACACTTCGATATATATACTCAGGTAGATATATATATGTTTACAGGAAGATCATGATTAATATACATTGGCAGATTGATACACTACTGTGTAATTTACTCACAGGCATTCATTCATCAATCTAAGTGTTGACTATATTGTAATCAAACATCTGCCATTATATTAAATATAATAATAGTATTGTTTTCTGGGTTTTTCTCCCTCATGAAGGGGGGTTTTCCCAGAGTAATTCTCTGTGTCTTATTGTTTTAATTTGTTAATTTTTTTGCTTAAACATCTCTGATTATAAAAACAGCATGGTATTAGAGCGGGTCTAAGAAAAGATCTAATCAGATTTGTTTAAGCAGTCAAGCAAACCTTCATCTAGGGCAGATCTTTGAAGGAGAATTTGTGTGAAAAATAAGATGGTGAACAGTGTCAAAGTAAAAGATAGGTTTGATAGAGCCTCAAACTTCAACTCTTGGAAACCTAGGGTACTCATTGCATTAGAGGAGAATGATCTTCTTGAGTGGAAAGTAATATGACCAAGCCTTCAGACGATACTTAGAAAATCCAGTGGAAGAAGAATGATATTAAGGCTAGGAAGATCTTGATAGACTTTGTAATGAATCATCTAATACCGATCATCTCCAAGTTGAAGTCAGCTAAAGAAATGTTTGATACTCTAAAAGGATTGTATGAGATCAACACTACCAGTAGAGCCCTTTCCCTGAGACAACAACTTCACCATGTAAAAATGGATAAAGAAGATTTTGTCATCTACTTCTTTATGAAGATTACTGATTTGAGAGATCCGATGAGCACTATTGGGGACATAATTGCAGACAGAGATCTGTTATGTTGGCATTGAATGGCCTTCCTCAAACTTGGGAGCCTATTATCCAAGGTATCACTGTGTTGGCCCATTTATGGACCCCATTTAAAACTTTTAAAAATCAAATTCCCCCACTTGCATACAGTGCTTTTGCAAGCATTTCCTTTCTAAATTTGCATGTTAAATTCTGATATATAGAAGAAGACCTTGAACTCCTTCATAATGGTTCAAGATGGTTCAAGATGGTTTAGCTTGGTTCATACAGGTTCAAAGGTACAGGTTCAACAAGATTTAAAAGTTCAAAAGAGCAGAGTGCCTAAGTTAAAGGTTCAAAAGTTCAAGATTGGAAGGTTCAGAATTCAAAATTCATGTAACACATTGACTGAAAATTTATTTGTTTTTGAAGTACATTGAATCAGTCACTCTCTGTAATGTGGAACAATCATTGTCTAAATAATAGTCCAGTGAAGAAATGTCACATGTGGGCATAATGATGGAATTTGGTCTCTTACAGCCTGTAGTCATGGTGACTGCTGTAATTGGTTCCAGCATTTGTTCTATCAATGGGCTACATCTTGGAACAACCCACACAGCTCTAAATCTGCAAGTGTAAATAGAAACCTATCTTTTACTTTGACACGTTATGTTCATTTTTATGAAGTTAAATAATGAACATGATTTTCACGGAAAGAGAGCAGCTGCGGATAACCGTTCAAACCGTGCCACTTGAAAGTGTAGTATATTCCATTGATGTGTTTGCAGAATATAGCTCGATCCTTTATGAAATTAAAAGTTTTAAAGGATGCAAAGACAACATAAAATATGGCCTCAACAGATGACTTCCAATCCATAAATGTCACAATGCAATCAGAAAAGATATATAGCAATGATCTATGTAGAGGGAGTGTGAACAAGTCTGATTTTTTTTGACAGTTTTCTAGACCTCTACTCAGAGCCACGCAACTTTTGACTCGGACAGAATTTGCCCAATCACTCCGGTGAAGTTGTGCGAAACTAGGACTGCACCAACATATCCGAAAATGAAGGAGGTCCAATGGTGGGATAAAAAGTTATTCCCCCCATACCAAGACCCAATTTAACTGTCGGAAATATTTTGATCCGCCCAACATAAATAATATCTTCATCTTAGGTTAACATATTTAAATGCCACCTTTTGTATATAGAGGGATATATTATAAGATCACTATGTTTATAATGTAATAAAATATGTTTATAATGTCATAAACGGTAGCCCAAAGGTGATAAATCTTATTAAAGTTTCTTTCCAAGATTCAGTTATAAAACTGAACAATATCTCCTCATAACTATTTATTGTAAGAAACTTTCAAGAACAAGGGTTCAGGGGGGTTTTGACTTTTTCCACAAGCCTGTGTGCTGAGGAAAAGAAAGTCTTTGTGTTTGTATGGAGGGGGACATTCTGTATTTTCATTTCATTATGTAGTTCTGTTTATAGAATGAAAGCCTGTGAGGTTATAGTTAATATCGAATAAATGAAGAATGAAAATTTGGGATCTGTGTATTCTTTTGTTTTCTTCAGATTATGCTGAAGTTGTGTCTCATAATAATCATATTCAATATTATCTTTGTCATGTCAAACTACATATGTGTTTATTTTGTAATTGTGTTTTCCGAATAAACTGTCTGTTAAAAAGAGTGTTCTCTTCATTTTGGTAGTTATCAATCATGAATGTGAAGAAGTGAGATTTGCATCAGTTTCTCATATTCATCCTTATTTATGTATTTAGGTATCCTCACATCTGCTTCATGATTATGGGCAGATGTTAGCGCCTTTCATTGCTTTCGGGTGAAAAGCATCTTAATTTTTCATTCATTGCACATCATAAGGAGGAGTTGTACCTCTCAATTCAGAGGAAGGTTACCAATCTCATGGCAACCTATCCAACTGTTGGTGCATTTTGTCCTTCTTTCTGAGCATAAGGAGTCAATTTGAGTATTTGGTTTTGGAAGGACAAATCTGTTAACCGACATAGTGCAAGATCTAAGTTGCCCAAGTTTGATCGTCTTCGAGCTGATTGTATTTAAGAAGAATCCAAGTTGATAGCAAGAGGAATTGGGCAAAACAATCAGGATGTAGAAAATCAAGTTCTTACTATTAGTGTTAATCTCAGTTGCTGTTAAGTTAACTCTAATCAACCACCGTGATTTCTAGATGATTGCTTGTGTTTGAATTCAATTCCTTCCTATGATTCTGCAATTTGACTAAGACTAAGTGCAGGAGAATTGGAGTTATTTTCTGATTGAAATCTCACCATAATTGTTGTTTCTAACAGTGACTATTAATTGTTAACTTGTATAAATCATGCAACCTTTGTAATGTAAAATTATTCATTTTTATTCTTTAGCTACTCTGTTTTGTTCTCTATTTTATATCAGCATATTTTTGCTTCTTTCTTCTTGCTAGATCCAAATATTTGCAGGTACAGCTGTAGAAAATTCTACATGGTATCAGAGTGCAGGTCATTGGTTTGAGTCCCTCAAGCCCTAGACCCTTCGCCTGCGTAAGTTTGACTTATCGATGTGGTACATAGTGGGTGCGAATCCCACATGGTATGTGGTTGTATCCGGCTCCATTGTGTGGGGGGGTGTTTGCATAGCGACTATATCCACGATGAGATCCATCTCCACCACTAGTATGCGCTTTTGGTGTGACGACAAAATCTACAAGTTGTTCATGCAAATATTTGGATCTAGCAAGAAGAAAGAAGCAAAAATATGCTGATATAAAATAGAGAACAAAATAGAGTAGCCAAAGAATAAAATTGAATAATTTTACATTGCAAAGGTTGCATAATTTATACAAGTTACAATCAATAGCCACTGTTAGAAACAACAATAACGGTGAAGTTTCAATCAGAAAATAAATCTAATTCTCCTGCACTTAGTCTTAGTCATTAGTCAAATTGCAAAATCATTGGAAGGAACTGAATTCAAACACAAGCAAGCATCTGGAAATCACGGTGGTTGATTAGAGTTAACAGGACTGCAAATGAACTTAACACTAACACCCCCCCTTAAGATTGACTAAGGAGAATAAAAAGCTAATGAAACAAAAGAGGAAAGAGGGAAAACCTTGTGGGAACAAAACCCCCATCAAAATTACACTAAATTTGCATGGCAATTATTGTCTTGCAACATCCTTCACCCCAAGAAGGTCTCGCAGAAAGTGAAATGTAGGAGATGATGTAGCTCTCCACAATGTGTAGTCAATGGTAGATGCTCGAAACTGGATGTAGAAGGTGCTCCATAATCGTCGAACAACATTCCTCCCCTTAGGAAGAAATAAAACCAAAGATGTATGAATTAAGTCTCCCTAATCCTGAAAGAAATATGTAGGAAGAAAACTTAAGATATATGATGTCTTTGAAAGCTGCTCCATAGTCTCTATGTTGATCCTAAAACTTGTCATAATCAAATCAAGCATTGCTGAATATGACAATCTTGGAGCTCTTAGAAATTGATGTAGAACACAATCAAAATACTCATGTATCTCCTCAAAAGGCAAATAGATCTCCTCAAAATGTTGTGCAAATGTATCCAAACTCATCAATTTGTGAGGAATGATCATGTAGAGAATGAAGAAGAGGGTCAAAAGGTTCCCATACAACAACTAAAGAAGAATTACCCTCATCAAAGAGAAGATGTATGCAATCAATAGTGTCATCTAGATCCAAAATGAGAGATTCTATAAACAAAAAAGAGATGTTTGATAGAAATTGATCCCAATGAACTGAATCCAGAAGACATAAATGATCCTGCTACAAAGAATCATTGGATGGTTTCAATGAAGCAACTCTAAACTCTAAAGAAACAACAGGTGCATACGGGTTATCAATAAACTGATCATCCAAGAAGGATGTGTCCAAACAAGATGGGGCAATATACATTTTGGTATTATCCATAAGAACATGGCCTTCCAAGGAAACATCACTTTCAGATGAAGATCCAATGTCTCTATACAATTGATGGATGATGGTCCAAGCAATGAAAGGGCACTCACTGTGCTCTATATGGTGTAAAATATCCTTAGAAATAGTAAGACACATTAGTCCATAGGCCATGTCATTATTGTTCAACCATGCATTTTTTTGTTCACAATTGCTTGGCTTGGGAACATGTCCATGGAGATAGAGCAGTTGATCCTACTCAATGCAATGATTCTTTATCTCTTCTTTTGAGGATATATAGTTCCTTGAGGTTAGCTTGACAATAGAAGGATAAATGTAATTACCAGACATGATTAACACCCCCATAAATGGAACTTTATCTTAGTTCATGATTACAAAAAAATATATTATAAGACAACCCCAAGCTAATGAAAAAAATTCATTTTGTCTAAAACTCTGATCTGCAATACCTACAAAGAAAAGTGATGCTCCTTCCTAGCAACCATGGGCTCTGATACCATGTAGATTTTGTTGTCACACCAAAAGCACCTATTGGTGGTGGAGATGGATTTCATCGTGGATATGGTCGCTACGCCAACACTTACTACATATACTTCTAGAGAAAGAGGCAAATGAAAGAGGAATAGAAACATAGAATCAGATTCTTCTCCTGAACCAAAGAAGAAGAAGGATCTCTCTCACATTCAGTGTTTTAGGTGTGACAAGTATGGTCACTTTGCTCATGATTGCAAATTTAGATCTACACAACTTGTTACTACTGCAGAACTTTCCATGGGGGCATCTCAGAAGGAGCCAAGCTCTAAAGTTGATTCAGAAGGTTTCTAATTCTAAAGTTGATCTGTTTCTTCGAAGAGGAGGAATCAACATTCAAAGGGAGTCTGACAAACCTATAGAGGCAACCTTGGATGAGAAGGTCAAGAGGTTGATGTTAGTACTTAGAGCTTTAGAAGGAATCACATCATCATGAAGATTCCTTGTAGTGTATATTTCTCTGAGACAAAGAAATATGAGGTGAAAGCCCTTGTTAATGCATTCTTCTCTATGAGGGAGAAGTTTGAGGTGCAGGCCCTTGTTAATACATTCTTCTCTGTGAGGGAGAAGTTTGAGGTGCAAGCCCTTGTTAATACATTCTTCTCTATGAGAGAAAAATTTGAGGTGAAAGCCCTTGTTCCACCCTCTGGGAGTAGCCTTGGTGGATCCAACCTCTAGGAGTAGCCATGGTGGATGTCATGTGAGAAACTCCATGACTTATCACTTGTGCTTATTCACCCTCTAGGAGTAGCCATGGTGAACGTCATGATGAGATGAAAACATCATGTTGAGTGATTCCGTGATGAGCACTTGTGTTCATTTGCATTTCCATCCTTTGGGAGTAGTCATGATGGATGTACTTGTGCATTTCCACTTATAGGAGTAGACATAGTGGACATCAGATTGGATGACATCACATTGAGTGACTCCGTGATGGGCACTTGTGCACTTGTTCTTTCCACCCTTTGAGAGTAGCCATGGTGGATGTCATTTTGAGAGACTCCATGACAACATCACGTTGAGTGACTCTGTGATGAGAGTTTGTGTTCATTTCACACATGGGAGTAGCCATGATGAACATCATGTTGAGTGACTCCATGATGCTATCACGTTGAGAGACCCCATGATAAATTTCTTGGTTTTCTCACTAATGGATGTAGTCATTGTGAGTGTCATGTTGAGAAACTCCTTGACTTGGATATCTAGAAAGATATCTAGCTAAGAGGGAGTGTTGATGTTATAGCTACGAGAGATATCTTTCTATCTGAAGAATACGAGTAATCTAATTGACATATCAAGGAGGCCAATTAAGATTAATGATAAGGGCAACAATATGATCGATTGATGATATTAAGAAGATCAATTTGAGTAATCAATAACTAATGGAAACACAAGGATGATCGATATTATTATGATGACAGCGATTAGCAATAATCGATGGTTTATGTAATGTCCCCAATTTTAATAAAATTATTGTATTTGGGTCCCGATCGATTTAGTTTATCTCGGGCCCATTTTCTTTTTTTGGCGTAGGTGTAGTTGTCGCCATCAGCTCTTTTGTGCACTCTCGGGAGTTTTCCCGACGGGTATTTATGCTTGGCGTGTAGGTTAGTTTTGATATGTTGAGATTTATATTTACTTCGTATTTGCGAATTCCTGTTGGGATTCTGTTGTTCGCCATTTCGGAGGTGAAAGACCCTATTTGGTTTGTCCCAGTTTCGATGGGATTCAACTCTTACCCTACTCTGCTTGTTCTACTTGTATCGGATCTGGCAAATCCAAAGTTCCGTCAATCAATTCAATAAAAATCTTCTGGCAAATATATTCGGCTTGCGAGTTGTTCTGTGTCTGCAAAAGTCATACTTAATCATCAGCAAACATTTGACAGGCTTCGTGAAACTCATCTATTCCGCATTCTATCTTCCTCAGTTTCTGTACAGCTAGATCAGTTTCCGTACGGCCTTCCCCAACCACCGTATGGCTAGAACATCCACTGTGCGGCACCTTCCCAAACATCGTACAGCCCAAGCACAACATCCAGATCCACCATATAGACCCCCTCCATCATACGGCTTGAGAATTACCACCGTACGGCCTGCATTCCGTATAGCCTGCATCCCGTACTGCACTTGCCTCCGTACGACCTAGATCTCCATACCGTACGGTATCCTGCTTCCTCCATATCTGTTTGGACTTTCGTATGGCCCTGTTGTACCATACGACATTCACACTCAGAATCTTGTCTAGTTTCAACACGTCCGTACTGCCTTCTTGGCGTCTTCGCACGACACCTGCACATCCGTACGGTCTTCCCAGCCTCTCTCTCCGGACGATTTGGTTATATTGCATCCGGGTTGCTGTGGACGTGGTAGGGAACATTACAGTTTAGGAAGAGATTGTTGATTTACTTAAGTTGTCATTGGTTAAGTTAAAAGAAAACATCAATCCCACTTGAACCGGTAGGCTAATTATACTCCTTAATATGTACTGGTAGACTAAACAGAGTGTTAACAACCGGTCTTGGAGCATTCACAGTTGGAATTGGAGTTAGCTTTATTTGTACGCAGATGTTTCAAGGTAAACTCAAGATCATTTTGCAAGCTTTTTGCATGCATGATTTATGGGTGAGTTTACAGCTTGGCAGAACTATGAGAAAGTATTTTTAATAAGAATAATGTCTTATAAATACAGGTCATGGTATACACAAGAAGTTGTTGTTGAATATAGAGAGCAGGAGAGAGATATCTTCTGAGAGGAGCTACAGTCACGAGAGGTGAAAGGCAAAGAAAGGTTCAATAGCCGAGCACAGGAAAGAGTAACAGGTATGATCTAATTAGACAAAAAGTGTCATAACAGATCATTGCTTTAGATTGTTGAAGCATATTGAAATCCCTTAATCAGGGTGAATCCTTGTAGGTTCTTTGTATAAATCCTTTAACCGGGTAACATCTTCATTGGTGTTTTAAGTCCTTTCACAAGGCGACTCCTAATAGAGTCAAGATCCTAACAGGTCTTCTACCAAATCCCTTAACTGGGTAGCACTCTTATAAGTGCTTTGTAAGCCTTTAATAGGGCACCTTCGATATTGCAGTAGTGAAGTTGTGAGTTTTGTCTCATCGTGGTTTTATCCTTCTAACCGAGGCTTTCCACGTACATATGCTGTGTTGATCTGAGTATTTCTATTTCTAATTATGAATGATTGATTATGTTCATTTAATTCTGCAAGAATATAAACATAAGGTTAAATTGAAGTAGAAATTGTGTTTACTGATTCACCCCCCTCTCTCAGTTACCGGTTAAGACTAACATTTGGTATCAGAGCTTCTTGGTTCTCAAAGATATAAAGCTTAATCGCTTGAGTAAAAGATCATGGAGGGTTACAGGTATCAGAAGCAGCTTGAGGAAGCCAATGACATCATTGTCTCTCTTGAGAATAGGCTGAGAAGGTCCCTAGCAAAAAGAAAAGAGCTAGCTCTGCAACTGAGTGAGAGAAATGAAACAATTGAAGAGCTCTTTGGACAAAGTGGATCTGATGAAGCAGAGGAAGCGGTCTCTGATCTCATGGAGAAGAATCAGATTCTAACCGATCAAATCTCCAACCTGAAAAGGGAGCAAGAAGGCAACGCTCTAAGAATGACAGAAGTCATTGAGGAAAAGAGGAAAGCTGAAGATGAAAGGAATAGTGTTGTGAAATCACTAGCTACCTTTGAGAGAGCAACAAATCTGGCAAAATAAGCTGTAAGGGAAAGTGATCTTGTGGTTTTACAACTTCAAGAAGACATGCAAATCATAACACAAGAAAATGCAAACATGCACAAAAATTGGCATGATAAAGATGATGCATGCAAAAGGCTGGCTATTGAATTGTATCAACTTAAGGAACAGATGAAAGTTCTCGAAGAAAGAAATGAGACATTAAGAAGATACAATGAAAGCTCAGTAAAGCTTGATGAGCAACTGAGGGCTCAAAGAAAGCACAAAGATCCCACAGAACTTGGGTACACCGGTTGCAACAGTAATGAAATCGGTGAGTCCTTTGGAGACAAGCAAGAGAAGATGGAAAAGAAGAAACCGACAGAAGTAAAAGGTAAGAAGACCTTCAAAATCTCTTGCAATCATTGTGGTAAACCGGGGCATAAAACAAACAACTGCAAAAATGCATCGGTAAATTCTGTTGCTCATAACAGCTACTGCAACAACTGTTGCAAGTATGGCCACAGTACCTTTGAATGTAGGTCACGTACCAACAGTGTGTCTAGTGGAAGCAAGGGAAGATTCAAAGGTTATTGCTATGCATGCAATAAGTTTGGACAGAAAGCTGATGAATGCAGGTCCAAGACAATGGCATTCAAATCCCCACCAAGACCAGTATTCCATAACAGGAACACATACCGGAAAGCATCCAAT
The DNA here is from genome assembly GCA_027943335.1 of Chamaecyparis obtusa. NCBI lineage: Eukaryota > Viridiplantae > Streptophyta > Pinopsida > Cupressales > Cupressaceae > Chamaecyparis > Chamaecyparis obtusa. The sequence goes on along the minus strand of BSBK01007575.1, from coordinate 304,348 downwards.
CGTGCTACAAACGGGCCAACAGGTCATAATAACTTTGGATCAAACTCACCCGTGGATAGGAATAGAAGAATCAATCCATGGAGAGGAACCGGGATGACTTGTTACAATTGTAACAAGATTGGGCATCTAGCCAAAGATTGTAGGAGCCGGCTAGTGAACAAAAGAAGAGGATCAGTCAAACCGGTGAATAAGACCTTGTCTCCCAATCAAAAGGACAACAAGGGAAAAGAGACCAAGAAAAAAGTCAAGAAGATTTGGTTCAAGAAGGAATCAAAGAGCTCCGTTGAGGAGAAGACAAAAGGAAGATCATCATTTGCTGATGGTGATATCTCTTCAGCAAACTAAGCCCAAAAGGCTTAAAGGGAACTGGTAGTCTGCCTACTGTTCCCGGTAGAACTGGTGAGCAATGAACTCACTCAGTCAAAAAGTAAAACCAGAAGATGTTACCGGTATATCATATGAACTAGACAGGAAAGGTTTGATCAACAGGTAAAAACATGAGAACCAGTTGTCAATAAAAGATTAGGTAAGGTAATTAATGCTATAGCCGTTAACAAAATGTTACCATTTGGTAATTACTGTTACACCCTAATTCTATATAAAGGAAGGAGGATTACTCATTTCACTTTACTTTGCGAATTGTGATTTATGATTTCTTATGCTTGAGTAATATTCTCGTGCTTTGTTTTACGGTCATTGATAAGTTATTTTTGTAAGACCGATCAAGTGATTCTCTGTGTAAACCAGTCAATAGCGATGGCATCATCATCTTTTGTCGTCAAGCTGATCCAAGGAAATCAATTTGATCGACCCGTTTATGACATCATGGCAATACAAAATAGGGAAAATGACATGTTAGGTGCACTATCATAAGTGCCTGATGGAGTTTTGATGACCGAAGATGTTACAGCATTTATTCACGCTAAGCAAGAAGAGTTGGGTGAAACCTTCATCCAGAGTGAGTACCTCTCGCTGTGCCAAGACGGAAAGCTTCAGGACAAATCTGCGAAGCTAGTATCTTCAAGGTTAATCAATGGAGTCTGTTATCCAACCTTGTTTCGACCAGATTGGATAAGACTGGTTCTAAGTCGATTGCACGAACTAGGTTTCTAGCTAGCAAAAGGCGCATGCACACCAATCACCAAGGAGGTTCTGCAAAGTGTGAACGGGTATAGCGACAAAGGGGAAGCTCTTACTCTCAGAACCATTGCAAATGCTGTTATCGCAAGGTTAACAAAATCAAAGTCCGACAGCCGGCTGATGACTGTAAATGATATTGAAGGTGAGGGAGTTTGGTTTGCGTTTGTGGTGATAGGGTATAAAATTTATCAATCAAGTAATCTCAATAGTGTGCCGGGAGGAGCCATTCACGCCGCACACTAGATCATGCATGACAACGCGCAGTATGACATTTGCACCATGCTTCGAGGGCAGATTTTTGAAAATTTAAAGAAGCTCGGTCTTGTGAAGAAGTTCTTGAAATATGGAACCCTACTGGTATGTCTATTCTTTTATTATCAGAATTGCTTTCCGGGAATAGGGAAAGTGACATGGGAAACCGATAGACCAGTAATGATTTAGATAAGTGATATGGCCAACAAACTGGAAAACCAGTATAGTAAAGTCATGAACGATTATTTTGAGGCATTCCAACTTAGAATGCATGCGAGGGAGAGGATTCCCTCTGCTATTGTTGATCTCTACAAGGATGAGGTGTGTTTTCTTGTAAGCATCGATCACTGTATAATCCAGGCAGTGGAACCTAGAACCGGATATGCACCAGAACTGGGGTATGAGATATCTACAAAGACAGCCAAGGCATATGCAGATGCCTACAAGAAAGTGATCTGGATCTGTCAGCCTACCGGTTTGGGACTTTTGAAGAAGTTCAGGAGAATCTGAAGAAAAAGTCATCGGTTAAAGAACCGAAGAAGGTATATGTCAAAAGGACTCCCACTCTGAGGAAGAAGAAAATAACTGAAGAGGAACCCAAGTTGCAAAGGAAGAGAGCACAACAAGCGCCCAATGCTCAAGGGGAAGAAACAGAAGAAACTGAGACCGAAGAAACAACTACTCTTCAAAGGAGAAAGACTGGTAAACCGGTGAAGGAGGATGCACCGAAAATAAAGAGACAAACCATTGATGAATTAGTGGAAGGAATAAAGGAGACAGGGAGATTAGGACAAGTGGGAAGAAGATATGAACTTAGCAATGATGAAGATAGAAGAAAGATAGAAGAAGGTCTAGTCTTCTATATCTACAAGCTCAGCCTATCTCCTAATGATCTCTAGGAAATTCTTGAAGCAAGATGGAAAGCTTCAATAGAAAAAGAAAGAGAGCTTAGAATAAGTGCTTTTCTCGAAGTCCAAAATCATCTAACTCTGGACGAAGCAACCCAACAAGCTGATATGCACAAACAGAATTTCAAGATCAAAAGAAGAATTAGTCAGGTGCTGATTGGAGAAGTTGACAAGGTGCATGATGAAGGAGTTGCTACATGGACAAAAATTCTTCAGCAACAACACCAGGTAGAAGAAGAGTGCTAGAAGACATCAATACCACCGGTGATTGACACTGAAAAAGGAAAAGGGGTACTAGGAGTTGATGCACCGGTAAAAGAGAAGACTCCTACTGGACCGGTCATTGTAGACATCAGCGAAGACAAATCAGGTGATCTTACTCCACCAACCATATTGGTGTCTCCAGTAAAAGGTAAGGCTCGTACACTGACTGTAGATGAAATTGTTGATGAAATCATGGATTTTGGCGAGGTATCCAATGCAGCAAAATGGTTCAGTGTAATAGGAGAGGAAGACAAGTAGAAAATAGAAGTTGCTATGTTGGAAACCTTCTTGGATTTCAATAGAAGTCCTAGAGACTATAGGTCTCAGTTTCCTCCATTACTAAATCAAAGACTAATGGCTAAATGGAGGATAGGTTTAGAAGCCAACAAGAGAATTGCAAAAGAGACTTTGGCTCAGATAAAACCAGGTCTCAATGAAGAGACTATCAAAGGTCTCATGGAAGTTGTGTCAATGAACTTAGACACAAAGAAAAGAGTTGCCAAGATTGTCAATGGGTTTGAAAAAGATGTGTACAAAGATACACTAAAATTCTGGGAGCAATTCGACTTCAGCACTCTTGATACTACAGGTCCACAGGATATATCACAAGACGAACCTGAAAGAATTTTGGTACCACCTGTTCAATTCACTGCTCGTGAAGAACCTACAACCGGTAAGCAAGAAGTTCATAGGGAACAGTTCACATCCAATGAATAGGTGAATCTAGACGAAGAAGTTCTACCAGAAGAACAAGTACCGGGAGAGTCATCAGAAAAGATGACTACTGACCAAGCACCAGGAGAAGAAGAAATTGTTGTGGAAGAACAACATGCAGCTGCGAAGCAACAAACAAAACCTCCACTTAAAGAGGAAGTCCATCCGGAGGAAAAAGTACAATCGGGAGGGGAAGAAAATCAAGAACAACAGAACACACAGGAACAAGAGTTACCTGTACATACTGAACAGGAAAAGCCTGCAGAAGAACAACCGGTACAGGAACCAAAGAAAAAGGAACAGGTAGATGTTCCCATCTCATCTTCATCAAAGCGAAAGCTAACCTTTGCAACCGAACCTAAAACCAAGAAAAGAAAAGTTAGCGACACTATGGTTGACATAAGCAAGATGTCAACTAGACAACTGAAAGAGCTCACAAAGAGGAAACAAGACATGGTCCTCACTAGTGTAAGGAACATTCTGTACAACTTTGTACCGGATGCAGACCTTGATGAAGACAAACCTGTTATTGATCAATTGGAGATATTGGCACAAGCTATTGGAGAAGATGTCACCAATCCAGAGACAATAGCCATTGATCACTACAAAAAGAAAAGGGTAGAAATTCTACACAAACAGGTTGAAGAGTTGAAGACAATTGTATCTACAAATACAACAACACTCCATCAACAGATACAGGATGCAGGAAGTCTAATCATAAGGACTTCAAATTTTGAAAATTTTGTTCAGGATATCACAGAAAAGACATCTAAAGCTTTAGAAGAAATAAGGGTTCTTTCATCAAAATTTGATGTAAAGAACACATCTGCAATTGAATACAGTTGAGAAATGACAAGTCTTTCTCTAACCATTAGAAAAGCATCAGAAGAGAAGACTAAGAGAATCCAAGATCTCATTGGATTCCAATTATTTCTTGCCCCCACATTTGATCTCATGCAGAAGACTACAACCGAGGCAAACAACCTGATCAAGGAACCGGACTACAAAATCGTAGAAGACATGGAAAACATAATTGTATCATTGCAAGCAACACAGAAAAATCTGGAACATGTCACCGGTCAATGGAATCCTTTTCTTCAATCAACTCAGAAAATTTACAAGGATATCTTCACACAAAGTTACAGATATAAACCCTTTGTCCTATGGAGGCAAAAAGGGGAAGAAGATCAGAATACAGGATGGAAGGAGATCAGGATACTGGAAAGCAGATACAGAGGTAGAAAAGATCAGATGTAAGATAACAGACAGTACAGGGGAAGTCTACATGAAAAGGAATGTAAGGTGATGTTTTGCCACCAATGCCAAAGGGGAAGATTGTCGATTTACTTAATTTGTCATTGGTTAAGTTAAAAGCAAACATCAATCCCACTTGAACCGCTAGACTAATTATACTCCTTAATATGTATTGGTAGACCAAACAGAGTGTTAACAACTAGTCTTATAAGACATACCTGGGATGTATGACCAACCGGGTATAAGTTTGATACCGGTCGACTGCATGTTAATCTGAACCGGATTATACGGAGCATTCACAGTTGGAACTAGAGTTACCTTTTTAATTGGAGTTAACTTTATTTCTACGCGAATGTTTCAAGGTAAAATCAAGATCATTTTGCAAGCTTTTTGCATGCATGATTTATGGGTGAGTTTACAACTTGGTGGAACTATGAGAAAGTATTTTTAATAAGAATAATGTCTTCTAAATACAGGTCATGGTATACACAAGAAGTTGTTGTTGAATATAGAGAGCAGGAGAGAGATATCTTCTGAGAGGAGCTATAGTCATGAGAGGTGAAAGGCAAAGAAAGGTTCAATAGCCGAGCACAGGAAAGAGTAACATGTATGATCTAATCAGACAGAAAGTGTAATAAAAAATCATTGCTTTAGATTGTTGAAGCATATTGAAATCCCTTAATCAGGGTGAACCCTTGCAGGTTCTTTGTATAAATCCCTTAACCGGGTAACATCTTCATTGGTGTTCTAAGTCCTTTCACAAGGCGACTCCTAATAGAGTCAAGATCCTAATAGGTCTTCTACCAAATCCCTTAACCGGGTAGCACTCTTACAAGTGCTTTGTAAGCCTTTAACAGGGCACCTTCAATACTGCAGTAGTGAAGTTGTGAGTTCTGTGTCACCGTGGTTTTCTCCTTCTAACCGAGGGTTTCCATGTACATATGCTGTGTTGATCTGAGTATTTCTATTTCTAATTATGAATAATTGATTATGTTCATTTAATTCTGCAAGAATATAAACATAAGGTTAAATTGAAGTAGAAATTGTGTTTATTGATTCACCCCCCCCTCTCAGTTACCGGTTAGGACTAACAGAGATGCGATCTCTTGTAAAGAGATACGATTAGAGGAAAGGTCATCTCTCTTGTGGAAGAGAGACGACCCCTTTAGGATACCATTTCAATATGAATATATTATGATCTCATCGTTGAGGAAGGATACATAGAGAATGAGATTAATGCAGAAAGTATTCCGTTGAGTAACAAGTGATGGAAGACGAAATAATATATACACACAATCCATTGATACTAAGATTGATTCTTATCTACATGCAGATCAATACATTCATAGTTTGATATATATTCTTAGACGGGAAGATATATATTATCAGGAAGTTCTATATATATCCAGGCAGATATATCTATATATATTATCAGGCAATTTGATATATATACTCAGGTAGATATATATATGTTTACAGGCAGATCGTGATTAATATACATTGGCAGATTGATACACTACTGTGTAATTTACTCACAGACATTCATTCATCAGTCTAAGTGTTGACTATATTGTAATCAAAACTCTACATTTTATTAAATATAATAATACTATTGTTGCTGGGATTTTCTCCCTCATAAAGGAGGGTTTTCCCAGGGTAATTCTCAGTGTCTTATTGTTTTAATTTATTATTTTTTTTCCTTAAACATATCTGATTATAAAAACAACACTAAGAAATCAGATTTCCGCCTCCTAAGCATAGGCAATTGAGGGAAAAACTTAAGGGCATGGTGAAGTCAAGAAAGTAGAGAAATTTGCTAAGGGCTAGTAGTCTTGGAGAGTAGATAAAAGAACTTGAGGGCTGATCAAAGTGCAGTGAGGAAAACTCCTCTAAGGCTGGCGGACTCTGCCATGCCTTGAGGAAAATTCCTCTTACCTACTTGAATTCTGCTCAAACCTGGAGAGTGAACATAAACACAATCACCCCCCAAACTTGCATTGTAATGTGGAAACAAAAGAGGATGGAGGCGATTTGGTGGAGTTTTTGGTGAAGTTTGAAGATGAAATGGAAAAGAAAAGTATGATGAGAAAGTTCCTCAAGGCTGGTGGATTCCGCCATGTCTTGGGGAATCCTAAATTCATCTCTAGACTGAAAATTCCTCCCTTATGTTGGAGATAAGAAGGATCGAAGCCAAAGCCATGGATTTGAACAAAACCCAACTTGATGACAATCTGATCTAAAGAATGAAGAAGTGGGATGAATTGGACTAAGGTTTAGAGAAATGGAGATTGAGGGGACATGAGGAGTCAAAATTCCTCTCAGCATGCTAAATTCCGCCTTGAGTTTGGGGCTTGGATTATGAGACACTTTCTCCTAAAGTGCAAGAGAATCAAATAAATGAGTGATTTAAGATGATTGAACAAGTTTTAGAGGGCGATGTGAGTTGGCAGAAAATGAGGTTAGATGAGGAAAATTCCTCTAAGGGTGGCAGATTCCGCCACCCAAAGAGGAATCCCATTTCCTCTCATGTGCATAATCTCCGCCCTATGTGAAAATTGGAGTAATTTGAGTAGAAGGCAGCGTGGTGAGGGATAGTTTGAGAAAATGAAAGATCAACATCAAGATGAATAAATGCAAGGGGAGCTGCGATTTGGGATTTCAGAATTCCTCTCAACCTTCTCATTTCCACTAGCATTGTGAGGATGAGAAACATAAACTCAACAAAGTAGAATGATGAGAAAGTAGAGGGTGATGAAATTATGGAAAGGAGGCATGAAAGTGTGGAAATATATCAAGGAATATTCCTTGAGGGATGGTGGATTCCGCCATCTTCCCAAGATAAAATCCTCTCTCATGGAAAATTTCCGCCCAGCTCCTTGAGATTATCCCCAAGTATATGAAGATTCTGCCTTGTAGGTGATGGAGTTTGATGAAAGTCTTTGATGTCCAGGTGTGAAGGAATGAGGGAAAACGTGAAGAGAGTAAAAGGGTGGCAAGAGGACTTGGACTTGTATCAAGAGGGATTCCTTGAGGGATGGCAGATTCCGCCATCCCCCAAGGACAAAATCCTCTAACCTATGAAATTCCCACCTCAAGAAAGTGACTCACCAAAACATTAATGAACAACGATTTTGTTAAGGAATGTTAAACATTTTAAAAAATCATTTTCTTTCCTTAATAAGGTCGGCCTAGAGGGCTAAAAGATAAATTAATTAAAATGATTTCATTTGCTATTTGAAGCCAAGTCGTCCTACTTGGACGATGTGCCTCTTCAAATGGCCATCACCTATATATGGAAGGAGAAAATCAATTCATTCTCACACAAGATCAAAACAATTTCATCTCTGCAAGTAAGGCAGCAAATTACACCATTAAGTGGCAGCGAAATCTCCTTGGATTGGAAGCTATTTTCTCCATGGCAACATCAGATCAACATAAGGAAAATAAGATTTCTTGAAGGGCAATAAATCTGGGCTGATTGGATCAGATTTCTTCCCAAAAATCAGAGAGAAAGGTGGTAGGAAAGACTAAAATTTGGATGTATTGTATTGAGAAAATCCATGTATTTTTCAAATTTTCACATAACATCATTTTAAGATCTGCAAAAGGGAAAGAGTAGTTTAATTTAAGACTAGAAGGAATCCATGATCAAAGGCCTTTATTTTGATATTGGTGCAATTATTTTATGAGAACATTCAGCTTTCATTTTATCATTTCATAAGCTTAATGTGACTTCTTTATTGGTTTTGCAAGGAAAATTGTTGGAGGGGGCTTGGAAAGCGAAGGATGGAGCAAGATCAAGCTCGAGGACTTCAAATGAGAAGCGCAAATTCAGATTATCAAAGTGTAAATTCAAGTCAAGATGAAGATGGAGTTAAAGACAGAAAAGAGCAAGGACAAGGAAAATCAGAATTTACAAGTGGAAGAGATTGTCACCAACTTGAATTTCCTTCGGAAATCCAAGTTCATTTTCAAGGATCAAGCTACATGAAGGAAAATTGAGAAGATGAAGCAATTTGGAATATGCCATCACAATTGAACGCTTGATGATGCTGAGTATCAAGAGATATTTTCTCATCCCCAAAAGATTGATCAAGTCTATGAGATAAGGATGTTGAGGTGGAGCTCACTTGTCTTCAACCAATTAGAAAATTCCAATTACACATGCTCAAGCACATTCAATCATATCATGCCAACTGTACAATTTTCTCATTAGCTCTCAAAAGCACTATAATTTTCTTATTGGTCCACAGGGTGGTGTCTTCATGTAATTGGTTGATAGGGTGGCAACCCTAATTAGGGTTTGTAGGGATTAATCTTGGCCCTTGATCTTGAATCAATATTGGCCCTTCATTGTAATTGAACACCTTTAAAAGGCCAAGGCCTTCTCATTTGTAAGAGTTAGTTAGTTAGTCAGCCAGGATTAGATTAGGTTAGCTAAGGGAGAGACTTTCTGAAATTCTTTCCATAATGCTATCAAAGTGATTGATGATTCATTGTTGGTCTTCATGGTGGATTACTTAATGTTGCTTTGAAGTGTTGTATATTTTCTTCAATCCCTCACTTGGAGTAGATTTCATTTCATATTGTTTAGAAGTAGTTTAGTTGAATGAAAGAAATTGTGGATGTTTACTTGCTTGACTTGAACAAAACTAGGCCACTAGCCTCTTGCTGATTGTAAGTGTGCCTTGTGTGGTAAGCTAGTGATTGAAAGTACTTAACTTCAATTGATATCTAATCTTTAGTTTGCATCCATTGATGGAATTGAAGAGGAAATATTAATTTGAAAACCATTTGAGTATACCTTAGAAGCTTGCACTAGGTGGGTGGAGTCATTGACAAGATTGCATCTAGTAGAGTCCAAGTCATCCATACTTCCTTGCATTCGTAGTTGGAAGTAGTAGTAAAAGTTAAGTTTAAGTTCAAGAGTTGGAAAATCAAAAAGTATATTTTCATTGCACATTGCGAAGCCAAATCTATAGAAGAAACTGATATCCATTGAATGAACAATGTAAGTTCCCTTAGTGATTCCAACAAATCACATCATTTCAACTGAGCGATTATCCACAATTGAAGGAACCTTGAAGTCATTTTTGCAAACTTAGCATAAGAAGTGACCTTATTCAAGAGAGAATTGAGTATCTAAGTGTTTCACTTTGAAACGTTGGGTGTTTGATTCTGCATGTTGTAGTAGAACAAAACTCACATGAATAGAAATTGGCACTAGGAGGGCCAAACAAAGTTCATTCATGATGATATCAACTGAAATAAGCTTTCAAAGTTATATTTGAGATAGAAGATCTCTCTTAAAGTAAAAAATCCAAAGAAAAGTGAAAAAGTTGAAAAATCCAAAAAATTGAAAAATCAGAAAATAAAAATAAACAATGGATAGGCAGGTTGATGTTCTTCCAATTTGGTTTAATTTGAACAAGCTATTGCATCCAAATGGATTATCTCAACTTGCAGCATCGGGACAGTGTAGAGTACATGACACTATAGAGCATGAGGAGATGCATTGTTTGGTATTTCTTTTGAGGGTGGAATTAGCATTGCAACAAAAAGTCTCTTTTTCAGATGTGCATAAGCCAGTGATATTGGTGAGGTTAGAATCAGAGTTCCATAAATTTAAAGAGAAGATTCAAAGGAAACCAAGAAACAAATATGGAGGAAATACTTGGCACCACTATTGTTGCAATGTACACAACTTGTTGCATTCAAAATCTACTTGTCCATCATGCCAGGATACCATCGACCTAGTCAAGTTTCAAATAGGATGGTATGAAGAATCATTAAGAGAAGAAAACATGGATAACAGTCAACACTTAAGTTGGATATCAAATGAAGGACATATTAAATCACCATCCAAGGAGAACAAGTTACAAGGTAGCATGTTTGGGCTTAATGACCACGACAATCAAAAGGAAGACAATTTTTCATACATTACTCTACAGGAGGAAGTTGTTGAAGTGTCTAATTTGACTATTACAAGCTAAAGAATAGAAAAATATTATCATCAAGTTATCTATAAAATGTTCCTCACATGCTCCACATTATTATTGAACTCTTTTTGCTTGAGTAACAACTTTAGGGCACAACTTGATTGGTATTTCTCTCGCTTTGCATAGGCAAATGATGATTGAGGCAAGAGACTTTGATTCTTTTCACTCGGGATGATCTCAAACGGTGATTGAGAGAGATTTAGGTGGTAATGCATCGTGGAAATAGGGAGAAAACTTCATTGCATGTGATCCATGAAGAGTCAACCTCCAAAAAAACAAATTCAACCTCGTCTTTGGATTTCTTTACCATGTATTCCACGAATAGGGACTTCATTGCACAACACAAATCAACAAAACTCAGAAGCATCCATCCACAATAGATTTCACTATGACTCATTAGCTTTCCTCGCCTTGCTCTGTAGTTAATCTCGATGATATTGCTTCCTCATGCCACCACAGAGGCAACAAAACTCCCTTTGCGTCAAATTTGTTCAGTTCTTTCAACCTTTGGTGAGATGAAGAATCATGGGAATAACTTGAGCTACCCAAGAAACAAATGACCTTGAAATTCCAAGGCATGGAAATACAATCCAATCGCTTACATCTAGTAGAGAGAGAAAGCACCATATTTGACACAGAAAATTTGCGGGTTATGGAAAGGTTGCACTTGATCCTTCTTGGTAAGCACTCAACATGGAACTCCCTCTTCCAATGCCAGCACTCTATCCAAGAGATGGCCACATTATCTCCTTCAACTCAAAACACAAGTTGGAAACTTTCATGGAAACCAAAGGCAATTTTATAACAAATGATTCTAGCTTACTTGTGCAAGAACTCCGCCCAAAAGTGAGGGTACAAGGAATGAAGATCCAACACAACACGAGTCCCTCTAGAAGTGAGCACTTCTACCATCATTGATCCACCATGTCAAACGGATCATAATTAGTTGTCTACAGTTCCACATAAATCCCCTGATTGCCAATCCTCTCATTGAATTGCTAACAATTAAAATTCTATTAGGCTTGGAGCTGTCCAAGTATTTGTATTGGAATATTTTGCACTATAAACACTCTCCATGAAAGTTTCACTCCGAGTGCTATATTTTGCATCTTCATTTTTCTCATCCCAACACCCCCAACCTCCTTAGGCATACATGTAGTATCCCAATGCCCTAGTGGGATTTTCTTTTCTTCCTTTGAGCCTTCCCAAAGAAATTTCTTGATGAGACCCTCCAAATTAGCTTTGTTTTTATGTGTTGTTGGAAAACATAAGTAGGGACATTGACAAATATTGATATTAATCATACTTGTTATTATATATAATAATTTAATTTATATTAATAATATATAAATTATATATGATCATAATATGATATATTTTTATATTATACAATATGAAATCAATATATTATATTATTATTCAATATTTATTACACTGTTATAAAGACTTACTGGCCAGTACATTGTACTTTTGATATAATAAAGTATGATTTGAACCTGGAAACTTTCTCTGCAAGCAAGCAGAAAAATTCCTATTTGAAAAGTTGAAAAAATAAACCCATTACCCAAGGTGATGTTCAAGTGCAATGAGCTTTAAATGCTGTGAGCACAGGCATCTAGTACTCCATAGAAATTCTGATTCACTACAGATTTGGACCATCAAGGTTTTGGTCATTACCCCTTCTGCTCATAAAGTTCCCGCGTAAAAGGATGGTGCCTTTTAAGCCAAAGCTGTTGATATGCCAAATGCCATTACTAGCGTTAAGCACGTTTCTTGAAGAGCAGGTCAACGAACTGGGTAATAGGGATTTGCAGATCAGGACAATCTAATAAGAGTATTAACAACAAATTCGGTGAATCAGAAGATGGCTAGAGGACAATGGGAAAAGAAAGCTGCACTGCAAACACCCAAAAGATTGCCCGTTACAAATGCAGAGCAATGATTCACAGCACAAAAAACCCAAAACTTTTTCCTTCCAAATTTCCAATCCACACCCCATCAAATCTGTAATTTAAAATGCCCCCTTTTGGATTCTTTAGAACATGATGTGGTAGCCCAGTCATCTTATAAAAAGAAGAGAGATGATCAGTTAAAATTCATCAAATCACATTTGATCATGGCAAATAAAGGAACAAAACAATTGATTGCAGAGAGAAGGCTGCTTGCTGATGAATTGCACAGATTATCTCAAGGATTGGAACATTATAAACAAGTATCAAGCAACTGACAGAAGAGAAGGGTAAGATAGCTGATGAGCTTCAAACCACTAAGCGGGAGATTGACAAATGCAAGCAAAAAACTGAACAGATAATGAAGGATTTTGACACAATGAAAGGTCAGATGAAACATTTGGCTGAAGAGAAAGGTAGGATACTAAAAGAGAGAGAGATCAAATAGCTGAGAGCTTGCAAATGTCGGAGCAGATGGTTCACTATTATATAGGGAAGGCTTCCGACTTGTGGGAATTGCAGACAGAGTTCAAGGAGTCTAAGAAGTTCAAGAAGTTCAAAGCTGTGTTGAATCGAATATCAGAGGAGAAGGAAAAATTCGCGGATGAGCTAAAGAAGTTCTGTGAGCATTCCCCAAAAGATTCTGATGCAGATGATGATGCTTTTAATTGCCTTATTTGCATGGAACCATGGACTGAATCTCCCTCTGGAAAGCATAATATCTGGTATGTTGGCATCACATAATAATGTAACCTTGTTTTAGACTTTTTTAATCTGAAGACATACAAATGGCTTTCTCCATTTTCCATCACCTCCTTAATAAACTTGGTGCCATCCTCTTTTGTAGTTGCCACTAGTTATACACGAGGTGAACGTTTGATCCCTCACATTGGTCTTCCCAATGGCATTAAGTAGGATTTATGATGCTTTCAGTGTTTGAAATTGCATGTTTTTGTAGGAGGCTTTTTTAAAGGTACAAAATGGGGCCACTCTTACATGGACAAATATATAGTCCTTGATTTGAGCTTTCTCCTAATCTAACTCTTAGTGCACAGTATATAAGATGCTTTCCAATCCCCTTATCATCAAAACCCTTTTCTGATTTCCAATTCTATATCTTCATTGTCAGTCTCAGTTTATGCTATGCTTGTCTCTCTGTATTGGAGAGGCTCTTAGGTGATCCTACTACAAGTAACATGTCATAAGTTAGGATAATTTTGTTAAAATATTTAAGTAACCTTCAATGCCCATTCCAAATGGTCCTTTGTTAAGCTAGACTCGTACACAGTTCATCCATCTCAGCCTTATTCTTAGTATTTAAACATACATATTTTTCAAGTAGATGTGCAACAACTCTCCATTATGATTTTTGTAAACTCCTCTTGCCCTTGTTTTCTTGGTTCTTTTTTCAATTCAATCAAGTTTAACTTGAGGATTATCCTTCTGAGCTTCTCCCATTTGAGATATTTTTAGTGGATCAGTTTCAGATCTATCAGGGTTTGCTCAAGTTAGAAGGAACAAATTTAAAAATGTCAACATGATTGTTGTGGATAGACCCAAAAAGTTTGCATTATTTTTTATTTTTCACATCCATTTGGAGCAATTGCTATTGCAACAAATTTTATTGATACCATTTAGAAGTTGCATGGAACCCAAAAATCATAGTAAGTGATTGTGATTCTAGATTTACTAGTTATTTTGGATTGATTTATTCTCTTGTTTGGGTGCTCAACTCACTTGTATCTCATCTTTTCGTACTCAATTAGATGGTCAAATTAGTGTGGTCAATAAGTGTTTAGAGGGATATCTCCATTGTTTTCCTTGAGACAAATAAGAGAGGTGGGTGTAATGGCGCCACTAAAAGAATGGTGATATTATGTTTCTTTTCACATTTAATCTAAAATATCTCTATCATCTACACTATATGAGTACCTCCACCATTCACCACTTCTTCTTTGAGGGTACAAACAATAGGGACAAGTACTTTCTAGTAATTGGGAGAACTTGGAAATGCGTAGTACAAAATGAGGCAACAACCTGGTCAACATTGTAATGAAGTAGGAGTGTGGATCTTTATGCAATTAAAATTTTTTCAGCTATGTATATTTATTTCACTAAAACAAATAGAGAAGGATAAAAAGCTTTCAACTAAGTTTTATGGCCCTTACCAAATTTTAAATAAAAGATTAGTAATGTTGCCAAAAAACTAGAGTTACCTTAGTCAATAAAAATGCATCCAGTCTTCCATGTTTCCTACTTCAACGTGGTCATTAAACAAACTTTTCTACCTAGATAGAGCTACTAGAGGTTGACGAGGAGAGAAAAATCATTTTAGAACTTGAGGACATCTTTGAAACACAGACTAAGAGGTTAAGGACATGGATGATCATAGAGTATCTAATCAAGTTGGAGAACATGAATACAACACGAGAGGATGGAGTGTTCATGTAGAAGCACCCATAGATCACCAAAATTGGTTATTAGGAGAGGGGCATGCTATGCCCTTAGCCTATAGCATTAATTGATATACATGTGGCTGACTTATGGTAAGCATAACCTATAATTAACTCATGATAATTTCTATAGCTTTATATTGGTTGCAGGGTCAGCTTGGGTAGTCTCCATGACATAAGTAGGGTCTATATAGGATGTAATGATTAGTCTATTATCATCATATTGCAAATTATATTTTTATTGAAGACTTGTGAAGGTTGCCCACTCAATGTGGCTTATTATTATTAAGTATTGGCAAGTAATTTCAATTCAACTCTTAAGTATTTCCCATTATATTCTTGCTTGTGCAAGTAATTTCATCACAATATCCCTAGACCGATAGATTCCACAATGGTTTGAAAAGACTCAAAAATATTGGTTCCCAAGTCTAAGTTTTGTCTTTGCATCACAACAATATAAACAGTTCCTAGTAGTCTCAGAGAAATGTCAGAAATGGTCCAAACACCTTTGTAAGAAAACTTAGGGGTATGAACCCTAGGAACATTGGCTAAAGGTCTATTACAGAAAGTGATCAAGAGACCGCCAAAGAGATTGTTGGTTGATAAAAAGTACATTTTGAAAGACATTATCATTCCACATCAACCATGACTTGATAGCCTCCATATGCTTTCAATCACAAAAGTGCATTGAATTTGAATAGGCTCCTTCATAGGAGCAAACTCTAATATCTCTAGGCTTTGCAGCCAAAGGAAATGCTAGTAGAAATACAATGATGAAATAAAACCTTCCAAGAGTCATTTCCATCAAGGACTTGAACTATCAATTTAGAAAAAATAGCCAAATCGTACAACTAAATATCAATGAGACTAAGACCTCCAAAACCATAGGGGAGGGAGGAAAAATCCTTGGCAACATGGTGGAAACCTTTGCCTTTCTCAGAAGAAGCCCATAGGAAATTACTTGTATTCATGTCTCTAAAATTATGATTCTATAACTTCCTCAATACATGCAGAGGCATACTTGATTATATGTTACAAGAGCCTGGACATGGTGCCTTTCCTCAACCCCCTACCAAAGGAAATAACACTATAAAGGGGTACTTGTTTTCATGACTTTGGCAGGAGGAAAGAATTGAAGTAGGTTGGCAAAGCTTGTATGATGAATTGGAGTTGTATTGCTAGAGTGGATTACTTTCCTGTGTCATCCTACGATTTTCTTTCTATATCTACCAGTTAAGTCATACCAAATGATGTTAGCGACCCTTCCTAGAAGAGAGAGATACTCAAATATCAACTGTCAAGTAGATTTCAAGTGATATCCATATCATTATTAATCTGAATCTGTCTTCCAATCTTAGTACTAAGAAAGAGTACTTGAGACTCTTGTGGAATTTACATGTTTTACTTAATCTTTCTTCCTTCTTGTTGGAGAAATGCTCCACATTGGAGCCATCATAAATAGTCTTGCAAAAAGCTTGGTCCTTAAGAGGGTTGATAGTTCAATGGATTCGCACCCCAGTATGCACATGCTAGGTCCTAGGTTTAAGTCCTAGCCTGTCCATGGAAAATAACATGGTATCAAAGCCATATTAGGAGCCTTGAGCACCAAACTATGGCTTAAGAGGCGAGTCGGAGAAATGAGTCATGCTTGAACCATGATAAGGAGACTACAAAAACTCCCTATTCACAAAGATGGTTGCTAGCTTAGTGGCAGAGAACTTCAGCATGCACATATGAGGTCCTAGGTTCAAGTGCTAGCTGATTAATGGAAAATAACATTTCCGTTGATACCCTGAAAACATGTACAAACCCTTTACATTGTCGAATATTTAGCGATAGGTATAGACATTCTATCATTTCATCTGACTTATTCATAGCAATCATGGGAGGAAGGATTCAAAGATCATAAAACCCTGCTTTCTTTTTTTAAATCAAGAAATTATTGTTTTGATAGGCTAACCACATAGCTGGTCAAGTCCTCTTCTTCTCTCCTTACACGTATTTGTCAAAAATCCTATCATTTCCTATGTTACAAAAACATAACAAGCATCTTGAATGGATTATATTTTTTTATTTCATATGTATCTCAATTACCATATTACAAGTTAGTTTAGAAGTCAATATTCTTTCACCCTGTTAAGGATTTTTGTACGCAGTGACATAAAGCTTGCAAAATAATAGCATGATGCAATAAATGTTATAGAGAAGTGTTTTTTAATGTATCATTGTGTATTCAAAACTAACTTATAAAGGCAATAAGGAAATACAAAAGAAGCCTATCTCCTTCTTTGTGACCGTCCTCTTTTATACCAATTCAAGTTTGAAAGCCCGTCAAAGGAAGATGTGTAACTTTCAGAATTGTGGACTTGCAGCTCCCTTGCTTGTGGGCACTTTTTTGGCAGATCATGCATTATGAAATGGATTAAGCAGCACTGTGATGGGAATTCGTCAAAGGTAAGACTCCTTCAACCTGCACTCGACAATTTTTTTGCTTCGGAAATCAGTTAGGATGGCATAATTTGCTATTAAATCTCTAATTTCATTTTGCTGCATTTTATACAGTGCCCAACATGCCAGAAAAATGCAGCACTAAAAGACATAAGAAATCACTATGTGCATCATGTCTCCATTGAACACGGAAAAAATCAATAGAGAGAATATTCTTATTAGCATGCCTTAGCAGAATGATATGCATTATGGATTATGCTTTTTCCGTGGAAGTCAGATATCTATCAAAACATATTTGACAGATAAATCAAGATATAAGTGTTAATCAGGATCTTATCTGCAGATAAGTTACAAACTAGCACACTATAGTTTTCTAGTTGGGGAGTAGATTATCAGAGGTTATGCTTGCTCTATTTGTGTTATATTGCATGGATATTTACACAGTGTTGAGGACCTGTAGGCACTCAACTGACTGCATTTAATTTATGCCTCCTCCCAATGAAGGGTCTTTGGGGAATTTCCACACTTGACCAAAAGGGCCACCAAAGAGCACCAATTATCGAGTTGGTGTGTGGTGCTTCTGAATTTTCTGATATTGATGTCATGGATTACCCCTCGTTTCTGAATTTCAATGCAATGATGAAACTGAAAATTACATGTTTCCATCTTTCAATTAGTTCCTTTTTTTAACATTATAATCAATAATATAACTGCTATTATTTACAGAAGTTTGAGACTAATTGATGAAACTTGAAGTCCCAAGTTCCATAATTAGAACAACACTATCCTTGGTTTTCAGGTTTACAATTTAATATAAGCTGTTTAGAGGGTCCCTTGAAGTAGATTTGTATATTTATCCACGATAATTCACAAACATCTCAGCATTTTCAATGTGTATATGCACTGACTAAGTGACTTGCATCTGTTGAAACAAGGATCACTAAGACAAGTTTTAAGTGTATGGTTGGACGTATTCTAAGGAATATGGTTTTCTTGTTGCCTGAAAATGTGGCCTTAAGAGCCCTGCAACAATAACTTTTTCAACATTCACCTTGAAGTTGAAGAGTCCATAACTTTTTGTAATAGTCGTTTACTTGCCGAGTTATTATTGTATCTGCTTTTTCATTTACTTCCATAATTGCAAGAAAGTGTGGATGCAACAGGTTACGATTGCACACAAGTATGGCGGTAGGAAATCCAGCTGACACATCTGGAAGCCCTAAAATCTTAATAAAAAAAGCCTAAAATCTCTGCTCTTAGCTTATTCATATATGTTGATGAAACCTATTATCCACACATTTGTCAATGACAGAGAGAAGTATAGCAGAGCATAAATATGAAAGAGTAAAACAGTTGATACTCACAGTCAGCTTTGAGGTATGTAAATTTACAGTTTCACGAATGTTTGAAGATTTAAATTTTCAATCAAGCTCGTTTGAAATAAGATATAGCAAAAGTTGTTTCACCCATGTTTGAGGATTTAAATTTTCAAAAAAGCTTGTTTGAAATAAGATATAGCAGAAGTTTAAGACGATTCATAGTAATTCTACTCCAAATCATGTAGAAAATTATAATCCAAATCACCTGATTGTGTTTGAGATTGATTGGTAAGGAAAATGAAAGAAGGATGATAAGAGATCTTGAATTTGTAGGTAAATGAATAATTTTTTTTGAACTGGTCACTATGTTATGTGTGTATGCCGAATTTATGTATTCAAATGTCACAACTTTCTTTGTGTGGGTAAGTGTTGTATACTCTTCATTTTAAAATATTCAAAATTCAATTCTTAATGTGTAAAAATGCTTTGTGTCAATTTAATCTTATTTAATCTATACAAGTTAAATGGTGAAGTAAGATCATTATTACGTTAGAGAATGGTTGAGTTTCTTCATTAGTGAAGAATTTTATTGTGCTAGATTTTTTTACTTGAAAAGAACTTTCTAAGTGAAAAAGTTTCATATTCTTT